>JAJEJO010053184.1:0-129200 GCA_020662805.1 Glaucomys volans | reverse complement strand
AAAAAAACTCTAGAGATGGTGAACCGATCAGTGGTTTCCAGAGGCTTGGGGGAGAAGATGTAGGAAGGAGGGGGCTAAACAGGAGAAGCATATGGTGTGTTTTCCTATAGTGAAACTATTCAGCCCAACACTGTAATGGTTGGTGGATACATGACACTATGTCTTCCTAATGCTTACAGAGCTTTAAAAGACAAAGAGAAAACCTTAATGAATGCTAATTTAGAAACTAATCGTTTATGATGTCAGAGGACACTGGAAAAGAGTACAGAATGTGACAAAATCATTCTAATGTATTAGAACACATGGGATGATTTTTCTGAAGTGGGTAAGGAGAAATGTGCTGACTTTTTAAACACAGGAAAAACCAGAGAAGTGATACAAAAGGCCAGAGACACTCTGTATGGCTCTGCACTCGGGCAATAAAGCTGTTTCTCATAAGGATGGAGTATAAAAATTCTATCACCATGATACATGGATAAATAAAAAGTGAAAAATTAAGTACATGGTTGGTAGCCACATCTCACACTATTGGAGAAGGAGATTAGACTTTCAGGGAGAGGAACCTGGAGTGTTCTCGGTTATAATGGATTAGTGCTGGAGACAGAATTGAGACTGAGACCTCCATAGGGCACAGAAACAATGGACCTTAACTCATGGTCTGAGCCATTCAAGGATACTGTGCAGATTCTCCGGATCATAACCTGCTACTTGCCCTGATCTGTGCTCTTCCATTTCCACCCATGTTGCTCTCTTAACCACTACACTCATCCTTATTACACGACATAGATGTTTATACAGAATGAGGCAGAAATACATAAAACTAGCTCTAGGATAGCCAACTGACCATGCATTTCTCAGAGTTAAAAGGTCCTCACAGGAAAAGAAAACAGACCTTGAAAATGTACCTGAAGCCAATTAACATTCCTAAACCTTAGCACCTCTTGCAAACAGCCCTTTCACATGAATAAAATTCTCTCTCCCTCTTTTTGGGAGCCAGTCAGACATTCTGGTCAGTACTGTATCTCCCTTCTCTTAGGAGAAGCACTAATAAAACAAACAAACAAACAAACAAACAAAAACCTTGCCTGTATGTTCCCTTGCCTGACTTGCTTTTGTTTCTAATGTTACCAAGTCAAAATTCCTATGTCCAGCATCATTTGGCGACTCTGCCAGAACACTATAAGATGAACTCAGGGTGAGACCTACTGGGATGGGGACACCTGGATGTGATTTCTGCTCCCCATGTTCACCTAATGTAGATGCTCTGAATTTACACATTGAATTAGTTGTATATATGTATACATGCATGCATACATAGCTCTGTCAGCTGCCACTTATTCTAGAAGCTTCTATTCACTCCAATAGCAACAAACACACCAAGAACCCAAATAATGTTTTCTAATAACTTTCTTTAGTAAAAAGACCCAGAACTTCTTTGAGGCATAACCAGGAGAGAGAGAGAGAAGTTTACACGATGATTCCAGAGAATGTTGCAGTATCAGAGTTAGGAACTAAATAAATAAAATAAAATCTACCATATAAGTAAAAGGAAGTTGATAGCATAATTATAAAAAAATAGGGAAACAGGCAAATGTCCTATGCAGAAAAATTTGCAGGAATTTATGTAGATCCTCCACCTTTAAGGAGATAAACGATAGCTCCCTCCTCCTCATATGTGAGTCGCACAAACTGACTTCCCTCCAAAAATCACAGTAGGAGAAGGAGCAGAGAGTCAGCTCCAATGGAGTGGAGGAATCTGACAAACAGTACTGATATAGAGCTGGGGCCTTCCAAGAAACAGAGGCATCCTGAAGACCCACCCTTCAATCCCCGATTCCTGCGATCAAGTCGGAAAGATTTTAGATGTGTCAATCAATGTAATAGGTATGAGTTTATTGAGGAATAAGAAAAAGGAAAGGGGACACTCTCAAGGGAGGAAGTGGATCCTCTCGTAAAGGAGAGGGACAGTGTGCCTCTCTTGCACTCCAGTTTTACTGGGTATCCCAGAGTAGTTTCCAGAGAGTCCTGTCCAGTCCACCTCTTGACTTTTGACTGACAGCAAAATGATATCAGATTTTCAAGTGCCCAGTGCTATGACAGCTTTAGGTCACCTTGGCCAATGCTGACCCATTCTAACTGGATTCTTAAACATATGTTCCTACATTTTTTTTTTCTTTTTGTTAGTAGGAATTATCCTCATTTACCTGAGTTTCAGGATCTGTTTGCAAAAGTTTCCTTCCTCCCATTGACCTTTTCTCAGGCCTGCCTTTCTACTGCAGATAACAGGTAGTTTGCTGAGGACTGTGACATATCCTGTCCACTAGGCCAAGCAGGGCTGCAGGTAAATTGCTTTTTGGAAAGGACAACAAGTGGGAGTTAGCACAATGGACCCATTTTATAGCATGATTCTCTTAACCTCTTATTCCCACTATCCTCGTCTGTCTCCTAATATACCTCGTATGTCTCCTAATATACCTTAGCCAGGTGATCAAGATTAAAGCAAGCTGCAAAAATCACATTAATATCAAGGTAAGTTAGTAACTACATTGTTGACAGTGATCACATTTTGTCATGATGCAATTAGAGTGTCAATAGATTTCTATTTTATTCTCCCCCAAGATTCATTAGCCTAATCTAATATAGAGGAAAACATCAGAGAAGCCCAATTTAAGGCATTTTATAAGATACTTGATTAGTATGCTCCTCAGCATTGTCACAATCATAAAAATTAAGGAAAGCCTAAGAAATTCTGACAATCTAGAAGAGTTTAAGAAACTGTGATTACAAGATGCACTAGTGTATTTTGGATGGAATATTTGAACATAAACAGACATTGGGTGAAAACTGAGGAAATCAGAATAGGGGATGGAATTTACTTATAATGGCAACAAAAATACTAGCATTCATCAGCATCACTCAGGTTGCTGAGAGTCACTGTGCCCCCTCACCTTCCTCTTCTCTATAATTAAACTGAATTTTACTTTAAAAATCAAACCTCAACAACAAATCACTTTATTTAGCCAAGTCTAGAATTTTATTTCTCACAAAAAACTGAGGTCTTTTTATTCTGCAATAAGATTGATTAACAACATGCCATCAGGGAGCATGGGCTTGAATCCTGAGAAGACCATGAACTTAATGATGTTTGGTCACCAAGATCTGGAACTAGGTATGCTGGCTGCCACTAGGGTACCACTGCTTCTAGGTACTTTCTGCCAATGAAGACAAGAATTATATTTACTTACAATAACATATAAATGCACAAATCTGTATTTACCTCTTTCTTCTTACATACCTCCTTATCTATAGAACTTCTTATGTGGAGGAACTCATGTAAATACTGATTACACTAAGTAATCCACTGTCCCAGAGTTCATGGAGTAGGAACACAGATTACTTTCAAGTTCTTTATCTGACAGTAGAAGTCCTGCTTTTCTCATCCTTAACCCCATCACTTTTCTGGTCAAGTTGCTATAAAATATTTAAGTTGTCAGCCAGTGCTCCCATCAAAATTACTAAAATCCAGCCAGGCATAGTGGCACATGCCTATAATTCCAGGACTCAGGAGGCTGAGGCAGGAAGACCATGAGTTCAAAGCCAGCCTCTGCAACTTAGTGAGGCCCTATAAGCAACTTAGTGAGACCCTGTCACTAACTAAGATACAAAAGGGCTGGGAATGTGGGTCAGTGGTTAAGAACCCCAGAGTTCAATACCCAGTACCAGAAACAAAACAAAACAAAACAAAACACTGAAATCCATCACAATGCACCATCTTGATAGTGGGTGATAAAGTCTTTCATAGTCCCACCCAGTTTAGCAATTTTCTAGATTTAGTTCTCCAGGATGCATCTGGAAATTGTACATGGCCAATAAAATATTTCTCGCTAAAACTGTTCCTTTTATTTTTTATTTTTTATTTTTTGGCAGTGCTGGGGCTTGAAACCAGGGCTTTGTGCTTGTGAGACAGGCACTGTACCAACTGAGCTATATTCCCAGCCCCAAAAAAACTGCTCCTTCACCATGACTGAATCCCCATGAAAAAATTTAGGTATAACTTTAATTTAGGTATTAACTTTAGGGCCATTTATTATCTATAGAATCACTCAAGTCCTCAAATTTAACAGGGGCTTGCCAGAAATTTTAAATATTGCTATTGAAAAGAAAATATTTTTAGCTGGCAAGAATTTATGCCTGGAAATCTCATATTTCTTCAATATGCAGTTGTATTTCTGACAATTTTAGAAAGATATATTTTATCTGTAATAATTTTCCTAGGGGAAAATTACAGTCATTTTGTATGCCTGATCTGTCACATATAATTTATTTAATTATTAACATGATGTTTATTTCACTGACAAACTTGGGATTCTAGGTATTGCACATTTATTACTGGTATTGTAATTTTCTCTAATTACAAAGACATATCTAAGAGTTTTAACTTAATTACTTTGTAAATAGACCCTTCCATAAAGCTCTCACATAATAATCCTCTCTGACAGCTCAGAAGGGAAATGAGATTACTAACAGCATCTCAGGGGAGTCTTCTCCAAAGATGTAGGATGAAAAGTACAATTTATTTCAAACTCTTCAGAGATTTAAAATGAGGATTACAACAAACAAACAGATAACGTTCAGAAACTCAATCTAAATAGCCAAAGTGGAAAAGCAAATATTGAGAATATTCAGATTCTACTTTAGAGGGGTGACCCTTGGACTTCCCTACAAAGGATCAATGAGAACTCTGTGGTCCTGTAGGATAATGGATTCAGGAGGCCCCACCTTCCGGTTCTGCCATCCCATGCCACAGATGTGAGAACAGGTGTTTTTCTTGGATGACTTCCTTGGTCAGTTCCTCATCACAGGAGTTGAATTTATACTGCAGTCTCTGAAACACCAGGCAATGCTATTTCAAGATGTCTCATAATTTTACCATTTCAATGAAAATTAAATTGGTGTTTTACCATTTCAAAACTAAAACTTTATCTGACAACCAAAGCTAAGAAATGGAAACCATAAAACTGTTCTGTAGCGATTACACAGGAAATGCAATTTGTTAATTTTTGAAAGCAAGTAATATAATGTCACAGATGTGATATAGTGATGGAGGAACTTTTGATGTTTTGATATGAGCACAATAATAACAATAACAATATGGTTTCATCTCTGATAGCAAAATTAAAAATCTGTGGTCAGATTCATCTACACATGGATAGTCTTCTAATTTCGAGGAATGACATTTTTCATAGCTCCATTTAATACCAAGTCCTTGAGGGAATACTGGTCATTGATTCATTTCTTTTTTTCATGAATAATACAAAATTACAGAGTATCTAATTCAAGAAAATGGTCAGAGACTGTAGGATATTTACATATTGCTCTCTTTCCAAAACCCTTTGAGCAGGGCTTGTGATCATGTGGAGAATGAATTCTCCTGGCAGAGGGAGTTTCAGGTGCAAGAATTCGAGTGGAACAGGGTCACACTGCTTCAGAAACTGCCCTTACACCGGTGTGGTCAGAGTGTGGAGGCCCTCACAGACAGTGCAAGGGATGATTCTGCAGTGGAAAACAAAGTCATTTTAAGCCCTGAAACAAAGAACTGTCATTCTAGTCTCAACCCACCAGAAAGCAGCTGAGAGAGCCTGGACAAGTCATTACAATTCAGTCAGTTCCTCAAGGCCACTGAGTGCCATTGTAAGTAATTCTCCTGGAGACCAACACAAGTGTCAGCAATGTTGATCCCTCTTCCAAACAGGGAACAGGGAATTGATAAAAGTCTCACTTGGTCCTTACTTTCACTGGGGTATCTTTTTAGTGCACATAGATAAGAACAGATGAAACTAGAAATAAAAACTCATAAGTAATAATTATTCTGTACTAACTAAAATGTGAACCAGAGATTTTTTTTCTAAACATTGCAATGTACAGAGAAGAAATATGAGACACCTCTGAGAAATTTTGTTTTATCAGTTAAACTCATACTGCAACAAATTCTGGAGTTGATGCTGAGTATTTTCTCCTGTGTTTTAGTACACAACTCTTGGTGAATGGCTTCTGCTTAAGAATCAGCAACTATTGTGCATGCTTCCATAAGCACGGAGACCCCATAGTTTCTCAGAATTATTTTATTTCTCTGAAGTTTAGAAAATCTAATTATTATGGGAACTCATAGATCCACTTACAATTAAAAAAGAATGGGGTTATATGGTGTGCTTGGTATACATCCACTCAATATTAATACTGAATCAATGTTAAATACAAATATATCCATCCAGTTTAACTTTACAAGAAGAAAAATATTTAATTCACTGTTTGTTTACCAGAATAAATTGTGTCCACTGGGAATGATTTTATTATATTTTTACTCCCAGACACAATGTTTTATAAGCTTTATGATGAAATGTCAGAGTGAGTAAATGTATTGCAGCATGGACTAACCAATCAGTTCAGAGCCACAACAATGTAAGCACACACCCAGAGGTTTACCAAATGTCTTGTTCAGACAATGTCGAGGATGGGCCTTCAAGGAATTGGATACATTTTTCATAGAAAGCTATTTTCAAGATTTTTTACAAGATAATTCCTACCTGTCTTTCAAAACCAAACTCCAAGAATGACACTAATAATTTATGGCAGCAAAATATTTAAAAATAAATATAATAATGTTTTAAGAGTTTGGGAAAGTTTAGTAATAATGCCAACTAAATGCAGAGTTCTAGATCTAGTATTCCTTAAGGGACTCACATTAATAAAGGTCCCAATGGAGCATGTGCTCTAATTCTTTTGGATAATCTTTTTTTCCTCATTCTCTGAAGGTAAGATCCTTTGGGAAACATGCTAACAAAACCATGCAGCCGGTCTCTATATGCACCCATTAAGAGGAAACAAAGAAGCACATTCTACTTGGGTTGAAAGAATGTATTTGACTTTGAAAGAAAAGGTAAGCACAATGTTTCAAATCAAATGCACTCCATGCACAAATTTCCCAGTTTTGTGTTTTCAAAGTGGAAAAGAACATTGAGGAAGAGATGAGAAAAACAAAGGAAGTTTGGATAAAGCTTTCTTTCCCTGTGTTCTAGTTTATTCTGCTTTTCTTGGCTCTATGACTAATTTGCTGTGCTTTTCTTGACTCCATGTGCTGTCTGGATGTTAATAGTTCTCACTATATATTATTGAGTGATCACCACATGAGTTAAAATTGCCTCCTAAGAAAGTAGCACACAGACATGATCAAGGAAAATGTGAAGTCCAGACCATCTGCTCTTTTGATCATAGAGCAACATGGGAGGTAACTTTGGGTACTATTTTTCTGCAATGTGCTTACCTGCTCAGGGAAAATGGTGTAGTGTGGTGTAGACTAGAGTGCAGATTCAAAACTTTGCTTCTCAGTATTAGGACATCAGACATAAAAATTCTAAGATGGTGTGAACACTCTTTTGGTTACATAGGAATGCTTCTGTGCATTCTACGGAGTGAATATTATTCTGGATATATTTACTAGTTCCATGGTTTCCTAGAGGGAGTATTTATTTCTTTAACTTGTGATAAAAAATGTTAGAATCTGACAATTATTGTTTTACAGAAGATTCTTGGTTTGAGCAGCAATATAAACACAAATTTTATTTTCATTGTCTCCCTTTTTCTCATTTTTGATTTTACTTTTTTACTTTAATTTATTTAATTATTTTTGCTTAAAATTGACCTTAATTTTTCATTAAAAATGACAATTAGATATTTGGAATTTACAGGTTCCTAGGTTCTTATTTCCTAAAATTTCTATGTTGCTGTAACTAGACATTAAAATGTGTATTAGGACATCAAGAAGAAACATACAATTGGTTTAGGGTAAAATGAAGGTTAAATTAGTATTTCTGGGAACTTATTACTTGCTACATAGTGTTGCTCAATAAGCATTGATTAGAAAAATAAAAGTAAAAATAATTAAAATGTATTCTTGACAATGAAACAATAGCTGTAAGTACACAAAGGCTATGAGTATATTCTGAAGAACTGTAAGGAAGTCTGAGATTTTATTTTATTTGTACATTTATTTATGAAGTAAATTCATAGTATATAAAGCAAATTATGATTTTTTCTAAGAAACTCATCTTTATTTTTCAGAAACAGAGGAAAAAGGAGAAAAGGGGAAAAGAAAATGGAGTAGGGAAAATACAATATTTCACATTATTGGACATCCAATAATTTGATTGTGAAAATTAGCTAAAATGATTAAAAATGAATGTAGAAAGATGTTAAATGTTAAACGTAGTAGGGAAACAAAAGAAATGTGCAAGATATAATTCAAACCTGTTTTATTAACAAAAGATAAAACACTGAAAGAGACACAACCTAACTTATAAATTAACTTATAGAAAAATTTCCAAATCTCTTTGAAAGCAAATATGTTTTATCCTAGTTTATAATATATTATAAGGTTATGTGAAGAATATGCCCCTTTTGTTTTTCTTTTACATAGTGTTTCAGAGATGTTGGTGGAGTCTTATATAAACAAAAATCTAGAAATAATTTAGTTCTCTAAAACTAAAATAAACAGGATATTTTATTTTGAGAGCATTCTGACAAAAATGTGCACTCCAGAGTAAAAATCATGGATTTAAAACCCAACTATACTTAAACAGGTTGTCTGATGTTGCTATTTATTCACATCTTTGCCATTTGCAAAATGGGCATGAATATATTTACATTATGGTTTTGTAAGATTAAATGAAGTCTCTTAAACACTATGATGTGCCTTCCACAAAGTTAACTATCTTTAATATTTTATTTGGTAACATATTATGAAGATTATGTTGTAACCTAGAATGCCTAAATGTAAAATAAAATTTATGTAAAATAGGAAAATATAAAACCTCATTTCTGTCAACATTGGGACAATGAGCAGTTTAGTTCACACAGACAAGAAAACGAATCTTTCAAAGAGATGCAATTTGCAGAGGATTCAGTTTATGTTATAAATATCAATATCTGTTCAATAAAACCATAGCAATTTAACGAGTCAGGCTATACATTTAAATAACCTGAGGTACAAAACCTTAGAGCAGGAACAAGGCAATGTTGGCCACTTCACAGCAGCTATCTTTGAATAAACAATGAATTTAGGAAAAATAAATAGTACCTGTCCACAAATATCTCTTTCTGCTGCCCATCTTATTTCCAGAATCTCAGAATGCTAGCGATCCTTGATACTGGGGAGGAAAACAAACACAGAAAAACCTCTTTGCAAGATATCAAAGTATGAAAGCCCCATTTAGAGTAATCACAGTGTATACACACAACTGGGACTTAACTATTCTCTCTTCTTCATCCTGATGTCTTGAACACACATGGCTCAGAAAAATTGCACTCAAGTGACAGAGTTCATTCTCGTGGGCCTCACGGATCGCCAGGAGCTGAAGATGCCCCTATTTGTGATGTTCTTATCCATCTATCTTTTCACAGTAGTAGGCAACCTGGGATTGATCCTGGTCATTAGAACAGATTCCAGACTCAACACACCAATGTACTTCTTCCTGAGCAACCTCGCTTTTGTTGATTTCTGTTACTCTTCTGTCATCACACCCAAAATGCTTGGGAATTTCTTGTATCAACAAAATGTTTTATCCTTTAGTGCCTGTGCCACACAGTTGGGATGCTTCCTCAGCTTCATGATATCGGAGTGCTTGCTACTGGCTTCCATGGCCTATGATAGATATGTAGCCATTTGCAATCCTCTGCTCTACATGATCACAATGTCCCCAGCTACCTGCATTCAGCTTATAGCCGTACCCTATGGCTACAGCTTCCTGATGGCACTGTTCCATACCATCCTCACCTTCCGCCTCTGCTATTGCCACTCCAACACTGTCAACCATTTCTACTGTGATGACATGCCCCTCCTCAGATTAGCTTGCTCAGACACCAGCTCCAAACAGCTATGGGTTTTGACCTGTGCTGGGGTCACATTCATTTCCTCTGTTCTCATAGTCTTTGTCTCCTACATGTTCATTATTTCTTCCATCCTGAGGATACGCTCAGCTGAAGGAAGACGCAAGGCTTTCTCCACATGTAGCTCCCACATGCTGGCAGTCACCATATTCTATGGCACCTTGATCTTCATGTACTTACAGCCCAGCTCTACGCATTCCCTTGACACGGACAAGATGGCCTCTGTCTTCTACACTGTGATCATCCCCATGTTGAACCCCTTGATCTATAGCCTCAGGAACAAGGATGTGAAAGAAGCCCTGAAGAAAATCTTCATGAACAGACACCAGGCTTTTGTGTCCATAAAACTAAAAACATGACTTCAATAAACAAAAGTAGATTTTCCTTCATTGTCTGTTTCCCCTGTTAATAAAACTAGTTATGGTGCCTTGGATTTATGTGGCAATCAATAAGGATCTGTTCTACTACAAAGCAAAATTATTCTCTGTATTTTTGTAAGCATTTTTGACTTAGAGTTATATTTTACATAGAGGATAACAAAATGATTTACATGCAATTTCTCACAAAAATATTATTTTTTAAATTATCTCATCTGATAGCTATAAAACTAGATGATGATCTACAATAGACAAAAGTGAAGACACTCCTAATTTTAAGAATTATGATTGCTCTAATATTATATTCAAAACTGAATTTGAATAAATATTCCTAATCAGATGTAATGATATTTCCTGATAAAATTATACAAATAATTTCCACTGACATTTCCACTAGAATTTCCACTAAAGACATTTTTTCCCCTCAGGGTAAATTAGGCAATACCTGAAATAATTATTGGTTGGTTTTCCTGTGAAATGTGGTGTGAAAGGAAGTTACTGCTACAGAGAGAGTGAGGCCTCATATACCAAAAATAGCCTACCAAGAACAGCGTAGTCCTTCTCACAATAATTTATTCAGGCCTCAATGGGGACAGTGCCAGCTTTGAGGAAGGCTGTCATGAGCAATTAAATGCCTACCAATTATTATGAGGTCAAGCTGGTTGATTGTTAGTGCTACTCAAGTCTTCTAGAGCCTTGCTGGTTTTCTCTTTCTTTGTTCTACCAATTATTAAGACAGATATTAAAATCCCAATTAAATTTTTTAACTCTTTTTGTCTGTTTTTATTTCAGATATTTTGGAGTTTGTCATTTGTGCATGAATTTCTAATTGCTAAATTTGCTTGTTATCTCCTGTTAGCATTATTAAAAGTCTGTTTTCTGATAGTGGTTATTGTCTTAAAGTCTTATTTTTTTCACTGTCATTAGTATAACCATTACAGCTTTCTCTTGGTTAATATTTGCATGGAATAATATTCCACATTCTTGGTATATTTGTGTTTTTGAATGTATCTGGTGTCTCTTAAAGATAACAAATAACTGGATCTTTCCTCTTTAATAAACTCTTAATGTCTCTGCCTTTTGATTGGAGTATTTAATCCATTCCTATTTCCTATAATTATTGGCACAATTGAATTTGTCTGCTATTTCACTAACAATATTCTAAATAGTTCATATCTTATATGTTTCTCTATTTCGCACTCTGACCTCTTTTGTTTTGAAATACTTTACTTAGACATATCACAGAGCTCAGGCCTTTCCTCTTCCCTTGATTGGACTGATCATGAGCCTAGCACGAGCATAATCAGGAGCTTAACATGAGGGTGTTAACAGCTATTGGCAATTTGTAATTAGTGAATGTCTGCTATATATGCTTGTTTGTTCTGCATTAAACCAAGCCTGTGGTTCCATGCAGGAACTTGAGCTCCTGGCATGGTGTTGGCGTCGTCGCACACATCCTCCTTACCCCCATAGGCCACTACTGTTCCACTTTACAACAGACATATTATTCCTAATTTGTTTAATAAACAGGTGCACACACCTGCACACACATACACACACATGCATACACCCTGACATATGGCCCCACACCAGTTGTTGTTTTTGTTCACCTTGTTATATATTGTTGTGAGGTTTGTTGGTGTGATTTGTTTGCTCAGTAACTTTTCTGGAGTCATTCTATAAAATATATTTTTACTCTAGTGTGTGGTTCTGTAGTTTAAATGTTGAATATCCTCAAAAAGCCCATGCATCCAAACACCACAAATACTGCATTAAATAAGGTTTTCTTGAATAAACATTTTTCACCTTATTTTAAAAATTTAATTGATTCCAAGAGTTCTGGAAAATTAGATTTTCAAATGTGTGTCAGTGTTTTTCTTGATTTTATGTAGGGATGCACTCATGGAAGTCCTATCACACAATTCCAAAAGTCCCTCACATTTCTTTATCTTAATCAAAGACATCAAAATTAATTAATCTTATGGTGTAGATATGAGGTGTCACCTGAAAACTCACGTGTAAAACTGTGCAAGAAAGATTAGAGGTGAAAGGATTGGGTTGTCATAGCCTTAAGCCAATCAGTAGATGGATCCTGATAACACTGATAGGGATTAGCCGAGTGGTAACTGTAGGTTGGTGGGGTGTGCCTGGAAAAGATGGGTCACTGGTGGTGTGTCTTTGGGATATATATTTTATCCTTGGTTAGAGAAAAAGTGTCTCTCTCTGTGGGGATATAGAAAGAAGCCACTGGGGTATAAGCTCTATAGGCTGCGGAAAGGTAAAATCCTTGACTGCACACTCAGGATTATTCAAGCTTGAGGAGAAAACTCCCAAGTGACCTGACCTGCTGATGTCCATTGCCCACATTAGCTTCGCTCGTCCTTCTCTCTCCCTCCTCCCTTTGCAAAACTGTGTGACTCCTAATTGGACCATCCTTACAGACTATCATGCTACACTACCGGTTCTTTGTTCTTGGACTCCCTGCTTCTATAAAAGTGCTGTACTTCTTTAATAAATCTGAGACTGTGTCTAGAACCTGCTCTAGAGGCCTTGGTTACTCCATCAGCCATACCCTCTCCAGAAGGAACAAAGAGTCCATAGGTCAAGGCCTAGCCAATCGGCAACAATATCTCTCTGGTTCCTGATTCCATGGCCTGAGCTCACCCTTCTGCCATGAAGGTCTGCCTCATCTCAGGCCCAGAGAAAGGCGTTGTCCTGTTGTGGACTGAGATCTCTGAAATCATGAGCCCCCCACAAAATCTTTTCCTCTTCTAATTCTTATCAGTTTTTTTGGTCACAGGGCCAAAAATAGGTAAGACAGAAATTGCTATTGAGATGTAGGGTCATTGTTGTGACTAAACTCCTGACTATGTGCTTCAGAAGCTTTTAAAGTTTTTTGGAACATGTGGGTGGAATTTTGAAAATTTTAGAGATGAATTCTGGAAAAGTTTTAGAATATTGTGAGCAGAGCTCAAAAGGTGACTCTGGTAGGAGCTCAAAACACCAGAGGGCTGGTAGGACTATGGGTAGTGAAGACCGGGCTCATACAGTATCAGAGAGGGAAGATTCCACTGGAAATTGAACTAAACATCATTTGTTACATTCTGGCTAAGACGTTGTCCACATTTTACCCATGTTCTGAGATTTTCTGTGAGGCTGAATTTAAAGGTGATGGACTTCTAAACCTGTTTAGAAGAAATTTCTGGGCAGCATAGCCTTCAGGCAGTGGCATGGATATTGCTGGTGGCTTTCAGCCAAGCTTATTGTGATAATCAGGAGCATAAAGAAAAGCAGAAAGATTTGAAAAACTTGCATTTTGGCTAGAAAAGTGTGAGTAAGACTGGGACTAAGAAAGCGATGGTGGTTAAGGACATTATAACCACTAAGTAAATGCTAAATATTTTACCCAGAAACATTAAGAAATAAGATTCTAGAGCATCTCAGGAATTGGCAGTACCACACCCATATCAGACTCAAGGGTGCAAAAGTACAAATTCCTTTGAGAAGAGACCATGGAAGCACCCTGCTTACCCAGGGGGCCTAGAAAGTTTTTCACCAGGCTCAGTCACCCAAGCACTCAGAGGCTGCTGCAGCCAGGGCCCCAGGTGTTTTCTGTTTGACCATTATAATAATACATAGTACGTGGATTCATTCTGACAAAATCACACATGAAAGGAATTTGATTTCAATCCCCATTTCCCCCATTTCCCTTTCCTCCTCCCTAATCCTCTTCTCCCTTCTCTATTCTCCCTATCTTCCTTTCATTCCTTTCTTTATTTATTTTTGATTGATCTTTTTCTACATATAAAGGTGAAATTCCTTTTGTACATTTACATATGTATATAAAAGAATTTTGTTAAAATTATTCCATATTTCTTCCCCTTTCCCTTCCTCCCTCTCTCCCTCTGGATTTTAACCCAAGTTCCTCCCATGGAACATTGATACTACCACCTCAGTAACACAAAGATCAATTCTTTCAACCTATAATTTTCTCTCTGTATTTCATAGTCAAATATTCTCATTTCTCCTAAACTTTTTCCAACCGGGAAAAACTCTTTGGCATTAAGATTAAGAAATGAGGGACTGGGGATATAGCTCAGTTGGTAGAGTGTTTGCCTTGCAAGCACAAGGCCTGGGTTCAATCCCCAGCACCACAAAACAAAACAAAAAAAACCCAAAATATTAAGATATGAGAAGATAAAACACTCTGTAAAGAGCCTCTGATAACTTGTTTTAAACTAATGTTGAAAGAATATTGTAATAAAAGAAAAATTCTAACAATTCCTTCTTAACAATTTCTGCTCATTGCCACTTGGATTTAATCGAATTCATTTAAGTGTATAAATTTGCATAAAAGATTTCCTCTTAGTTGTTCAAGTCTCTATACCAGACACAAAGTCACAACAATTCACATATAACAAGACATAAACATTAATGGGGAACATTGCCATCTGTATAAGGTATGTTTGCAAGTTTGCACAAACTTACATTCTACATATTCATAATCATTATTGTCTTAAACATACTTATATTGTCCAAAACCATATGAAAAAAAATTATTCAAGCTTTAATATGAAGCAGATAACTCTAGCATTGTATTCTCATAAAATCTATTCATCATCAAATCCAGAAGCCCTGGGAATGTTAGTTACTCTCAGGGTTTATGCCAAATACCTTGCTGGCCTTTTCACTTATGTATTTTAAGTTTACTGTGTGTAAACTCATTTTTTTAAGTCTCCTGTCTAGTCGATTCTATAGAAGACATACTTGGACGTATGACCTATCCTGAGTTACATGTTGACCTCCCTAAATTATTAGGAAGATGGGGGAAAATTTTGCTTTTGGAAAAACAAAAATTATTTTATAATTTCTTTTCTTCCCTCCACCTATTCCCCACAAAGTCTTTTGCAGTACAGAGAATTATTTTTCTTTCTCAGAGATACCTGCTTATTCAATTCAGGTTGCCATAATACAATACCATGTGATGGGCAAGTTAAATGATTATAATTGATTTCACCACCATTCTGGAAGCCAGAAGCCCAAGATCAAGATTCTGTCTGATTCAGTTGCTAGTTGGGCCTCTCTTTCTGCCTTTTAAGCAGCTTCCATCCTTCTGTATCCTCACACAGCCTCTTTGTGGGGAGTCAGAAATGAGGAGACAAAGGAAGAGAGAGGGAAAAATCACACTCTGGGTATCTTTTTTTGTAAGAGCATCAATTCATCATGAAACTCCACTCCCATGATCCCTTCCAATCTTAATTACCTCTCAAAGGCACCATCTCCAAATACCATCACATTGGGGGTTAGGGTTTAATAAAGGAATGGGGGGAGGCACAATGCACTCAAAGCTAGTGCAGTCCCTTCTGATAAGAATTAAAAGCATATACTTTCCTTGACATGGCCTCATTTGCTTAAGAAAATAATCTTAAAGAGTACACGTTAGAAAAAAAAAATTAAAAAATTTAAAAAAAAGAGTACACTTTAGGCCAGATAAAAAGAAATTAAGTTATAATAGATAACAAAGTACAGAAGGAGAATCATATAAATCATAAGCATTTCAAAGAGAAAATCAAAGACAATACATTATGTCTTAAAATATTCTGGTATAGGGTCTTGGGAGTTGGTTACTCAGTTTTTTGAAAGATACTTTGCAAGAATATTTACAAAGCCATTATGTTCTTTTACTCAAAGATAAATTCAAAACCTGTCATTAAGCAACAATCCAAGTATGAATGATGAAAGCAGGACTCATTCAGTAAAAAGCATTCCCAAAATGGGAATATTAGGGCACAATTTTATGCTATAGGCAGAGCTGTGATCTGTGGTTTGTCGAAACCACAGAACAATGCTAATTCACCTGTCTATCTTGGGAATAAGCAGCAATTTTTAGGATGATCTCATTTGCATCATTCTTCCTTTGGGACAAAGTCTCTGACAAAACCCTTTTGGTTGTTGCTACCCAAACACCTGTGGAGAAGAAATAGGAACGCTTTCTATCCAAGTAAGTTTGAAGAACATATTTCAAAATTGGGATCAAAATATAAACATTTTAAAATTGAAGTAAAATAGAATACAATGGACTGGATTAAAATATTTTATGTGGCATTTTCTCTAATAAAACTATGTATACACGTGTTATTACATAAAATGTATGTCTTGTAAGTTTGGACTAGAAAAAATACTTCCAAGATAGTTTTTATTACATGATTTGGAAATATTAGTCATTTAATCAGCTACATTGCATTCTATGTTAAAACTGTCCTCACTTTTACTTAGAATGAGAAGAGAGTACACTCAAACCGAATCATCAACATCCCACTTAATAAATTTAATGTAAATAAAGATATTGTTGATATTATTAGTGAACAAGAAGCATTAGATGTTGAAATGTTGTTGCAAATTGAATATAAAATTTTCCATCACCAAACATTTAGAAGGGGCTGCAATAGGAAATGAGTGAAAAAGTTACGATTTCCACTCGTGAGCCCACAATCTATCAAAAGAGGAAATATGTGAACAGCTGTCTGCCATTTGTGTAAGATTATATGTTAATGAGCATTGTGTAAAATGTTTCCATAACACAAAAATGAAAGGTGGTAACCCAGCCTAGGGACTACAAAGCAGAGAAGCCTAAAAGAATAAAGTGGCGTTCCAACTCTGTATCCACCTTACACCAGGTAGAGATGAGCATGGGGAAAGGAATATATGAGAGAAGGGAAGCGTGTATTCTATTGGAGGACCACAAGACCATTGTGCTCATTAAATTCCTGTGTATTGGTTTTGGCAGAAGGGAAGAGATGTGGCTAGAATTAACATGGGCTATACTGCAAAAGGTTGAAATACCTTTTCAACCATAATGAATATTCTACCTTTGAGTTGAAATAAAGTAGCAAACTGAACTTTAAAAAGCTGTTAAACAGTGTGGCCTTACCAGATATCTCCAGACATGGAAAATGAAATTTTAATAAAATAGCTTCCTAATTACAACCATGCACCACATAACAATATTCAGGTCAACAGTGGACCACATGTATGATGGTGGTCCCATAAGTTTATATCCCCTAGTGATGATGCAGTCAACTTACATTGTGCAAATACTCTCTGTGATTTTCACCCAATAAGAAAGTTACTTTCTGATGCACTCTCAGAGTGTATCATTGGCTATTAATCAACTTGTGACTATACTGAAAAGAGGGTTTACACATTTGTAGGAACACAGACCAGGCTGGCAAAATCTTTTACAACCCATCTATCTCAGGTAATGGTAAGCACAGCACTAACCATTGATCAGCATATTATCAGTGGTTGTCCTCATTATAGAAAGTGATAGATATATACATGCATACATACTAAACAAAACCTGATATCCATGTGCATACTCCATGAATATTTAACTTCTTATGTATTTTATCTTCTTTTAACAGATACAACAAAAATTATCAGTTTAGGTTTAGACTTCCCTTTTGTTAATTTACTCTGTTGAGATTATGTTTGAGGAGCTAAAATTTTAACACATTCTTTTCAGTTATTTAGATAAAAATCAAATCTCACATAAAATTTTATACTGTGTATTTCCATCAGTTAAGAATTATAGCTATGCATTTCCATCAATTTAGAATTTTCTGGGTTTTTTGCTCCATATTTTATATGTTCCAGTCCTAGAGGTACAGTCCCTTGATACACTAACAGTGCCAACTCCTTGTCAATATATTTTAAAGTGATTACACTGACTTCTATGTTCCTCTACATTTTAAACTATCCATGGAATAAATTTTGTGGGACTTTTAAAATTGTTTTCTCCTTTAAAATATATTTATGTATGCGATGTGATGGACACAATAATTCCCTTTTAATACAACAAACATTTTAAATATAGATTAGGAAAACCGAGGAACAAACTAAATTTTTGATACAAGCAAGTGATGTAAGTAGAAAGTGACAGAAACATTCAGTCCAGGCCACCCAGTTTTAATCAGAGTTCATTCTACTATACCTTATTTAGTTTAAGTACCAATAAAATGTCATTTTTCAATAGATATCTGACATTTGAAAAGTTCATTGTAGAATTTCTAATTAGGCTGGAAAGTCTACTTTATTTTTTTTCAAGTAGATCTAATAGTATAAGTCAAGCCAAAGGGAAACTTTATTGATTCATGAAGAGGGAGTTTACCCCTATTTCATGTAGAACCAAGAACATTTTAAATCTTTGTCTAAGGGACAAAACTACCCAGAGTATTTCATTGCCATCATTAAAGCTCAAGCCTCATATTTTTTAATGCTAAGTCATATTGCTTCTTTATAATGAAGGGAAATCATCATGATAGAATAAGTGGGCTATTGTGTAAGTAAAACTGTACCTGATGGAAGGAAAACCCGTTGGTGTAAAGAGTCAGGATAGAAGACACAACTAATGCAGCAAGTATTTCTGAGGATCTACTGAATAATGACCTCTGTGCTACAAGTTCTAGAAGTAGAAAAAAGACTTTCATATGCCTTTCTCCAAAGATATTTATGTTTCTTAGGGTTTCAATTCAGTGGTAAAAGATACTTGATTTTCAAACATACATCTTTGTGTCTGTATATGCATAAGTATGTATAGGTACCTGCACACATATATTTATAAGCAAACAGGCACACAAAAAGATAAATAAACACATTCTCTCTCATAGACACAAGTACTTCCTTAACAGTACTATAGCATAAAATGGTGCAAGTACGAAATGCAAGAAAAAGTGACAACATGTCAGAAAAGTAACTAATGAAAATGTCCTGAGGAGCTGAAGATATTTTTGCTGCTATGAAGTGGTTGTGGAGAAGTAATATTTATTTGCATTTCTGATGCTGGTGGCAAAGTTGGTAGTCTTGGTGAAGGAAAGTTCAGGGAGTTAAACCATCTCAATGAAACAGTACCGAATAGTGAAAACACTGACTATTTTAATAGCATTGCAATGTATTTTTATAAAAGAAGATAATGGATTTGGGTAATTCTTCTGGATTTGTGCAATCATATGCATAGACAAAAGAGAATCATTTTAGATAATTGTATATGTTCTATGACAGTTTATAACACAAGTTTCTTGCATTGGATCATGGATCAAAATGCCTTTAGTTAAGACAAGAGTTTTAGTCTGAGCAGTTCTAGGCACTAATGCATAATTGCCAATTTCTTTTTTAAAAATCGTATTCCTTAAAATGAAAATGCATTTTGGTTCTTCAAATGCAAATTGTAACATGTGATGCTGAACATTTATGGATCCATCTTTTCCTCCATGTAGACCTTGCTGTCATTAGACATTCACAATGTGTGAGGATTCTGAGAGGGAACATAGCACATTTATTTAATATAAACAAAAAAATTAGAATACTTTAAAGGGACTAGTTTTGGTGGAAAACATGCTTAATAAACATCTTCGAGCAAATAAATACAAACTCTAAAAACATTTTGAGATAACCAAAAATATACCTCAAGACCCATTAGTCAAAAAATGAAGGTAGAGTATTGGGGTTGTGACTCAGTGGTAGAGTGCTCACCTCACACGCGTGAGACCCTCAGCACCACATAAAAATAAAATAAAGATATTGTGTCCACCTACAACTAAAAATATTTAAAAAATGAAGATAGGAAATAAAAATTTTATTCATATAGTGTTTACACAAACTCTAATTTCCTGTGCTTATAAAACAGTGTATATATTTTCTTCAAAGTTGCTTTTAATTTTCCATGCAGTGGCATAGGGATATAATCTATCACATTAAGGAATATGGTACCAAGAAACTTTATGTATACTTTATATACATATACATATATTTATGTATGTATATATATATACACATATCATGCTCTCCTAAATCAAATTTTATATTGATGTTTGTTTTCCAACTATGAACAGTCCTAAATAAAATATGAAGATATTCCTTTTAAAATAATATGCTAATAAAATAAAATTAATGTAAAAATAACTTTAATATATGTTTTTAAATAAATGATAAAGATATGGCAAGACCCATATAAATTGATGTGGTCTATTGGAAAGCAAATGCCTCTTTTATTTTAATAGAGCAAAATATATTTAAGACATATAAATGTTCATTGCTTTTGACCTGGTAAGTTGATATTTTCCATATAAAAATGTCTTTGCAACTTTACCTCAGGAAACACCTGGAGAAACAAGTGTTGGACATGTATTGATAGAATAAATTTGCACAGATAATTACTCCAAGTATTTATAGATCTTTGCCTATACTAGTGTTATGTCCAGTTCTCCCTTTTGATTGCACTTAACTCCTATGTGTACATTATTTCTGCCTCCTGTGGATTCACTTAGCTAAGGGAAGAGAGCTATATTGAGAATATAATGATGAGGTTTACAGACTGCTGAGTGTTCAAACATGGCTTTGAATTCCAGCAGTCTGAATTCAGGTTCTTAAACCATTAGAGACGTCTTTCTATCATTTGTATAACGAGTGTATTTTTGTGTCTTTCATAAGGTTAACCTTTAGCAATAGTATGAGGATGTGTAGAAAGCCACAGTGAGCTCTTTGTGGTAAGTAATGAAAGTTGTTTGAAAGAAAAGAGAATTTCAACATGTCAGCATGGGAAGAGTGTGGAGTCCCTGCCGCACAGGTGCAATGGCTTACCTGACACACCTGGAATACACTTAATTATTTATGCTACTAATAGCAACATTTCTCAACAAAATAATATTTTTAAATATTTGAAAGATACATTTGAAATATTTGAAAGAGTCACTGTAAACTAACTTCTAACCTCCAACTCTTGACCTTATAAATACAATTTGGAGAACTGTATTTATACAAATGTAAAGTCAATTAATTTTGTGTGTTTCCCACAGAATGTCTCCTTTTTTTGGGTGGTGGTCCTGGGGACTGAACTCAGGGACATTCAGCCACTGAGCAACATCCCCAGCCCTACTTTGAATTTTATTTAGAGACAGGGTCTCACTAAGTTGCTTAGTACCTCACTTTTGTTGAGGCTGATTTGAACTCTCAATCCTCCTGCCTCAGCCTCCAGAGCCTCTGGGATTACAGGTGTGCGGCACTGTGCCTGGCTAAAACATCTCCTTTGGACCTTCATTCTATCCTCAGTCTTCAAGTGTAATAATTATTTTAAATTAAAATATTGTAATATTTGCAACATAATTACGTTTTAGAATTTTAAGTTAAAATGTAGAAATATTAAGCTTGATTACACTCTCCATCTTCTTCCACATGTTCCAAAGACACATGGCTCAGAAAAATTGCACCCAAGTGACAGAGTTCATTCTCGTGGGCCTCACGGATCGCCAGGAGCTGAAGATGCCCCTATTTGTGATGTTCTTATCCATCTATCTTTTCACAGTAGTAGGCAACCTGGGCTTGATCCTGGTCATTAGAACAGATTCCAGACTCAACACACCAATGTACTTCTTCCTGAGCAACCTCGCTTTTGTTGATTTCTGTTACTCTTCTGTCATCACACCCAAACTGCTTGGGAATTTCTTGCACCAACACAATGTTATATCCTTCAGTGCCTGTGCTACGCAGTTAGGCTGCTTCCTGGCCTTCATGACAGCTGAGTGCTTGCTGCTGGCTTCCATGGCCTATGACAGATACGTGGCCATATGTAGCCCTCTGCTCTACATGGTGGTAATGTCCCCAAGAATCTGTGTTCTACTCGTAGCAGTCCCCTATAGCTACAGCATCCTGGTTGCACTCTTCCATGCCATCCTCACCTTCCGCCTCTGCTATTGCCACTCCAACATCCTCAACCATTTCTACTGTGATGACATGCCCCTCCTCAGACTGACGTGCTCAGACACCAGCTCCAAACAGCTGTGGATCTTTGTCTGTGCTGGTATCATGTTTACTTCCTCCCTTCTGACTGTCTTTGTCTCCTATGTGTACATTATTTCTGCCATCGTGAGGATGCGCTCAGCTGAGGGAAGACGCAAGGCCTTCTCCACATGTGGCTCCCATGTGCTGGCAGTGACCATATTCTATGGGACACTGTTCTTTATGTATTTACAGCCCAGCTCTAACCATTCCCTTGACACAGATAAGATGGCCTCCGTCTTCTACACAGTGATCATTCCTGTGCTGAACCCCTTGATCTACAGCCTCAGGAACAAGGAAGTCAAAGAGGCTCTGAAGAAAATCCTTATCAATAGAAACAAGGCGTTTATGTTTATGAAATTAAGAAAGTGACTTCAATAAGTGGACTTTTGGGTGTGCTCCTTTTTTTTTTTTTTTTTTGCCACTGAAAATCTACCAGCGTTCTTGTTTCTTAACATGTAATTTACATGCATCTTTTCACTTTATAACACATTTCTCTGTTGATTTTCACTTAAAATGTGATTTCAGGTATAAAAGAACTGTAAGAATTTACACCCTTTCTCTCGTTTTTCAAATGGAAAATGTCTGAACAATAGTTTTCTGATTGATAAGAATTTGTACCAATTTTCCCAGTTTTTCAATGAAAAATACATAAAAACTGTCAGTATATATATAGTTATAGGCAGAGCATAGAAAAAAGTTCAGAATTCCCTTGTACCCCAATCCTCAGTTCTGAATTCTAAGACTGCATTAACAATTTTCCATGTGTAAATCAAAGGTGCATAGTGTAACAATTTTTCCCAGGGCCCTAATTTCTTGAAACCATACATGACAATATACAATGGCCTGATACTTTGCATCCACTACCTTGTCTTTGTTAAAGGGAACATTCCCATCTTACCTTGCCACTAATTGAACATACCTTCTACTGTCCTGGAATTCTTTGAGATGATTTTTTTATGCCTAGAGGACCACTTCATGCTTTTGTTTTCCAGATAAAAAGATGTAATTCAGAAATAATGTCTTGGTGACTTGGTCATTATTTATTAAAGCATATATTATGACACAATGTCCTGTAGGCAAGGCAGCCCAATGCAAAGAGAAGATGTCTCTTAGTCATCTTCTAGTTAAATCCCAAACACATCGTTGTAGTATATACAGGATCTCATCAACTTTTTCATCAGTTAAATGAGAACACAGTTACTCAACTTATGTCTTTTTAAGGATTAAGCAACATCAAATATTCATGGTGGGAATTATCACCCTTTCTTCTATGAGTCAGAAAACCTGGATTCTAGTCCCAACATTACTAATTAAAATTCACATGAACTTGAAGAAGCAATTTACAAAGAGTATGACACTACACAGCGGTTGACAACCATATGTATGTGGTCTCTCTCTTTGATACACACATAATATCAAATATTTAATACATATATAGATATATACATATGTAATGGATGTATGTATCAAAGAGAGAATGATAGAGTCCTTTATTTGTATGTGCATGGAAAAAATGGGATATTTATTTGACCATTTTCAATTACACAGAAGAGTTCTGAGTTTGTGACGCATGCCAATCTCTTAATAATTGTTTAGTGTCAAATTCTTGCACTCTTATGGGCACCAGAGAGGCACAAATATACAGATACCAATAGGAAAAATAAAGTTATCAATATACGTAAACATAGACTGCATTGCAAAATGAAAATATGCATATGAAATAAAAATCAAAATTAAAAGCAGAGTATAGCATGAAATATAGAAAATGTCTAAAATTGAATCATAAAAAAAAAACGGAAAAAAGAAGGGGAGAGGCAAGAAGGGAGGGAGGGAAAGACAAGAAGGGAGGGAGGAAGAGATAGATTGACCACAGTGTCGCCTCATAGATATAATTGCTATTAACCATGGAAATCAGAGTCACGCCACTATGCAAGTCATTTCTGCCTGTCGGACAAGCTCATGCCCTACACCACTAAATCTTGAGCTGCTGTGCATGTCCTGCTTTGAGACATAGTGGTTCAGACACACCGAGATCTGACTGGGAAGCTCAGGTGTCATGATAACATGGTTGCTAGCCTGTAGTGAACCATTCACTTTCTCCAAGGGCCTAATAAGCAGTCAGAAACTTTATTCTCAAAAGACAAATAATTATACAATGGAAAAATTATCTCTTTCCCCCAAAATCATAAAAGTCTCTCCTGTAATTCCCTTTAGAGGTTTTACAAAGCTTTATAAACACCCCCACCTTTCATGGAATTTCAAGTTTTACCAGAATTGCTGTATTGTGCAGCCCAAGTGGCAAAGCAGCCTATCCTGCAGGAAATGCTAGTTTACAGAACCCTTTTTTGCTCTGGATACAGCTTATGCCATGTGGTTTTTTACTTAATCAGTAACTGTATAAGAGCAGCATAAAAAAATAAATTGTAAGTAGCCACCCAAGTCAAATGCCATAATTTGCTCTTCACCTTTGAAGTTTAACCTCATTATGACCCAGACCACTAAATCAGACGAAATTTCAAAGACCTGGTCATCTCAATATTCTGAGATTATTAAATTACAGTTGATATTCACATGTTCTTTTCCATCTACTTAAAGTTATGATTTCATCTTCACCTGGTCTCATCATGAATTAATATGAGGTATGCTAATAATATTTACCACTGTATCATAACATTTGATTTTTCAGGATTTGAAATCTGGAGTGTGGTTCAGTTCCCTCCCAGAGTGAATAAAATGAGAGACAGGTTTGTTTGTGACTGTTGGAATGGGGAGGGATCAGATATGGGTTTTATTTTATGAGAGAAAATTATATCATGCTATCAAGAAGGACGATGCTGTTAATGTATGTATTCGGATGCTAAATTTTATTACAATAAATTTGTGTTTGTGCTGGATTGTAAAAGAAGGAACTTCCCTGATCCCTGGCACCAATTTGACTTCAGAACTTCTGCTAAATTCCTTTCCTAAAGTTCTGAGTCAAAGTCTGTCATTGAGAGAGAATGTGTTATACCTGGGAGGCGAAGAAAAAGTAGAGGCTGCTAATTTCACAGGATATGGCCGACAGGCATCCAAAGTGGTGACACTAACATGGCACTATTTCTGCAGATCTCTGTGACCTACCACTTGGTGGACACAGCCTTCTCTTCAACCTCTGCAGTCACACCTGTGTATCAGGTTTGTGTTGTTAAATGAGTTTCACTGATGTTACAGCTTCAGCCTCTTAATCTTTACTGTTGGGTTTCTTCCAAAATTACTCTAGGTCTTAACTGTGATTTGCCCCTTAAATCTATAATCTTTAAGTTGTTCTGTTTTTCTGACTAAACTAAGATAAAGACAATAAACGGTATTTGAACAGTGTCCTTAAAGGAAGACATAATACTTCCAACAACTACTGCTTAAATGTATAGTATTGTACTATTTTTTTACATAGGGGCAAAGGTTTCCCTTTAGATAAATAGAAAATATACCAGTGTAAGTAATTTGCATATTGTCTAGATTTGGGTTGTCAAACATAGAACAACTAAAGAAGGAGAAGAAAAATTTGAAGATGTTGGCATAGTTGAATAAATTTCAAAGCAAGAACTCCAGAGACAACTGAACAGTGAATATGAATGAAAATCCTCCAAATACTGACAGCCAGTAGGGGAAGGAATCAAAGATGAGTCTCTGAGGCATCTCAAGTAAGCCAACTGATGATTCTGGAAATAAGAGTGATTTCCTGCATGTCAGTAGGCACTAGAGCTTCGTAAGAACAAAACTCAACTTCTATGACAATATAATGATGGTAGCAGTAATTACTAGTATTATCGTTACTATCAATGATGCTAATTGAGCACTTTTCAGGTATTTGAAAATGGTATGTAATCCATTTTCAGGGGATCCAATATTTTGGAATTCATGAAACTTCAGGTCTTTTTGGAAAGCAATCCCTACTTTCATCAACTGCAGTTAGGGATTTTAGGAAAATGTGTTAACACTTGGGCCATAAGGGTCTTACTTGGGACTCAATTTATTTCACCAAATATTGGGCAGTTACTGCATCAATTAATGGAGAGGACATCTAGCTTGTCCATCTGTAAGGGCGATGTGAAAATTATCTGAGAAGACACAGAAAACTAGGTATGATGGGGCTGGGTATGTAGCTCAGTGATAGAGCACTTGCTTAACATAGATGAGAACCTAAATTCAATCTCCAGCACCCCCAAAAAATAAAATAAAAAGCAGGAACAATAAAAAGTGCACCTCTCTGTTCTGCTTAAAGGAAGAACTTTGATTTTGCTATCTTTCTGATGACTAGAAAGCAATGTGAATAAAAGGAAGTACAGAGTTGTAATATTGTATCTTCCCTCTGTCACTGGATAAATGCAAGACAAATATAAGGGATAAATATAGGATAAAAATATTTCTGAATTATCTAAATATATATTATTAATCCTCAAGAGGAAAATAGTACATATATATATGTTTGTGCATATGTCTATGTACATTTATGTATGTTTTTCAAAACAGCACTTTTTTTACTTTTATCAAAAATTCCTAAATATTATATATTTATAAAAGTAAATTCAGAGGATGTAAATATACAGAAAGAAGAACCTTCTATAAATCCCCCAAACTGTATGCCTAGAGATATACTGTCAACATTTTGGCTTATGGCCTTATATACTACCTTTGAAGTGTTTTCTTCATAAGTTAGCATTTTTCTCATACTCTAATTTTCACACATGTTTGTTTTCTTTGACTTATGTTTAATATAGATTTATCTACACACACACACACACACACACACACACACACACAACTCCCTAAAGACTTTTCTACCTTGGATGCCGACCTCACCTGCATCTCAGGTAATACATTCAGAAAGTCCAAGTGTACTTGAGAGTACACATCACAGTTCTCCTTTGAGTCAATGTAGTGCATCCTTGTGAGCCTTTCCTGTTCTAATACCAATCTGGATTATCTCTTGCAGAATCGAGATAACTGCCCTGGAGGGGTTTACTATAGAAACTTCTACATCGGCTCAATGGCCAAACGCAATCATTCAGCAGTGACTGAGTTCATCCTCTTGGGGCTTACAGACGATCCCGAGTTTCAGGTCATTGTTTTTGCCATCCTTCTCATCATCTATTTAGTGAGCGCCATAAGTAATCTTGGATTGATTGTTCTAATCCAATTCAGTCCTCAGCTTCAATCACCCATGTACTTTTTCCTCAGCCATCTGGCTTTTGTTGATTTTTGTTATACCTCCTCTGTGACCCCAAATGCTCTGGTTAATTGTTTGTGTGAAATTAAAAGCATATCCTTCTATGCCTGTGCTGCTCAAGTGTGCTTCTTTGTAGCATTTTCAGTGTGTGAAGTTTTCCTGCTCTCCGCCATGGCCTATGACAGATACGTGGCCATCTGCGATCCCTTGCGCTATATAATTCTCATGCCTAGGAAACTCTGCTTCCAAATAATCACTAGCATATATATTTATGGACTCATCACAGGACTTATACAGACAGTGAGCACTTTCGTTTTATCTTTCTGTGACTCCAACGTGGTCAACCAGTTCTTCTGTGATGATATCCCCTTGATTCCACTGGCTTGCTCTGACACCCAAGTCAAGGAGCTGATGTTGCTGATCATGGCTGGGTTCAACGTGTGCTTCTCTCTGCTCATTGTTCTTGTCTCCTATGTGTTTATTCTGTCTGCAATCCTGAAGAAGCACTCGGCTAAAGGAAGACAGAAAGTATTTTCTACCTGTGCTTCTCACTTATCTTCAATTACCATGTACTATGGGACCATCATTTTTATGTACTTGCAACCCAAATCTAACCATTCCCTGAATACAGACAAATTTGCTTCTGTTTTCTACGTAGTGGTGATCCCCATGCTAAATCCCTTGATTTATAGCTTGAGGAATAAGGAGGTAAAAAATTCTGTAAAGAGGATTATAGATAAGGTTCATTTGAGTAGTAATAAATGAGCCAGGTTATTATTGAAAGAATGAAGGAAAGGATAAGAATTAGTGAGTCTAGATATGCCTGGGATCACAGTGTGGACACCTGTTAAGAAATAAAAGACAAGCCTCTTGTCTGTGGACTTACTTTCCTCTAGAATGGAGGCTTACTGTGTACGTCATTTAGACAACAGTAGTATGTACACAGTAGGATTTTGATAATTATTTTTAGAATAGTTTACCTGAAAAAGACAAGCACCCTGAGCACCTCTTGACCATAAGTGTTTTAAAAGAATAACAAGTAATGAAGATTACAAATAATGAGTAATGAAATGATAACTTTATTTCAAATGGAATTGGGACTAAGAACTTTAGAGTCCTTGAAAAAGATGAACTATAGCAAAAATCATGTAAAGATGAGGTCAAATTTTTTGTACAGATGCTCTGGGAATATAGTACAAGATATTTTATTAGAGAATTCTTTTTTAAAGTACTTCCAGCAGTTTCTTGACTGGTCCTATACAAAGCTATGTTTTTTGGCAATTTCAGTAGGTCACAATGGCCTAAGCAAAGGCAGCTTGTCATTCCACTGCTTTGTGACATATTTTTGTTTCATTTCAGTCGACAAGAGTAACTTAATTTCTTTTATCTGTTCTGCTTATTTACATAATGTTGTGTAAAGCATAGACTCTTCCCTTTCATAGTAACTTTCAACTCATTCTGAATCTATTTTACCAGGCCCTAATGGCTTCAATATCAAAATCATTTCTTCATTGAAGAACATAAAACTGCCAGCATAAAGTAAAGATTTATTTTCTGCTCATCATTTAAAAACTATAATAAGCACAAAAGTTTTAAACAAGCTTCTCATCTGGGAATTTTCATATCAACTCTTAACATCTAAGGATGTCCAAATGTGATCATTTCTGTGTCCAATGATGCTTGCAGTCAGTATACCCTTTTCTTGAAATAAATTAATAGCACACAATGTATTTTATAAAGGTGGGACTTAAAAACTCATGCTATTTTCAAGAGTGAGATTATTCAGGCTTTCACAAATAATAAAAACTAACTTTTATCAAATGTGTCTATGTCTCATTGGTTTGGTGAACAGATATAAAGCTATTACCTCAGATAGTTGCACAAAAATAATTCTGCCAATCAGTGTGCAAACCCTGTTCCATGAATACAGAAATCAAGACAGTGAACATAGCTTTCATGTACACAGTCATGCACATGCAGAAAGCACACAGATGTATGTGCTTGAGCCAAGATCTAAATCCAGTTTTACTTGATCTTAGACCTCAATTTCACAATGATTTTATTAAACTTGAGCAAATAGATGGGCTGTGGTTTAAAGGATCCCTAGATGTCACCCAAAGAGTGGATACATTAAAAACATTCTATAGTGTTACAAATTGAATGGCAGAGAAGAAGGGGAGCCTCAAATGGCACATACACCTACCTGCATTGAACCTTGCTGTTTGTTACACTGTGAAAGGACACACACACACACACACACACACACACACACACACACGGTGAAAAGCATTCCCAAGTTCACTCTTTGTCCTTTCTATTTAATGATGCTGAGTTCAAGCACTCTGGGAACTCTCTAACTTCCACAAGACTTTGCCACTGGCTGCTTCCATCAAGTAGAGCCATATTCCTAAACAGCGATGTAACCTTGGTAATTCCAGTTTCCAGTTTTATCCCTGGACAAGTTTCTGCAAAACACGTAACAATTCGGGGACACATTTTTGTAGTCCATCAAATGAAACATCTTAGACATTTTAAAATTTCTAAATATAGCTCTGCCCTTTTGATTACATGTAATTTAGTCTTCACCTAGAAACTCCAGTTATAGGCAGAGTTTCAGTAGCTCATGGCTTTGGAGGTTTAAAATTCTTGCAGAGTAAGAGTGAGGGAAAAAAATGACACAGGGAAAGAGAGCTGATCCACTACAGGCTGGATATCAGTGAACATGAAGAGACACAGAATTGCTTGTCCACATGATGTGCCTCTAGATGAGGTATACAGAAAGACCAACTTCAAAACAGCAGGCCTGGTGACATGGTAGCCTCCAGATCTAATTGGCATTCATCTGCCTCCTCCACCAGTGTATCTGCACTTGCCCCATCTTCAGTCATTATTTTGGAAGGTCTAATGTTTTATCGTGCTTCATTTATCTTGTGGAGTAACCCAACCTTCATCACTATGTATTCTGAAACTTTGCTAATCAGTCCTTACAGTGTTACATTTGCAGAAAGTAGCAATTGATAATTATCACTGAATATAAAAATGTTATGACATGCTATAACACATCTGTGAATTTTAATTGCATACATTCTTGTCCACTTTACATGATGGAAACTCAAATTCTTCCAGATGGGAGGATTAATTACTTGTCATGGTTTGGACATGAAGTATCTCCTTAAGAAATATATTGAAGAGTTGGTCCCCAGTGTAGAAATGTTCAGCAGTGAAGCTTTTAAGAAATGATTGAATGAACTATCAGAAGGTGGTGACAACTGTACAGGTGGGGAATGGTTGGAGGAAGTAGGTCAGTGGGGGCATGCTCTGGAAGGTCATTTCTTGTTCCTGCTTCCTTTCTCTCTTTCTCCCTCCACCCCTCTTCCTGGCTGCCATGATCTCAACACTGGACATCTTTCCTCCACATGATATTCTGCCTCATGTAAGGCTCAGAGCACCTGACCATGCACTTACCATGCTCTGACCATGCACTGAAGTCTCTGAAACTGTAGGTTAACATAGACCTTTCCTTTTCTAGATTGTTCTACTCAGGTATTTTGGTCACAGTGATGCAAAGTTGACTTAACACATTACCCAGCCAATAGAGTCAGTCATTTCCTTGCCTCTGATTCACTGACAAAGGAGCAACATGCTCCTGAGTGATAGTCACAGTCTCCAGTGCAATGGCTCCTGTGTTTCTCCAGAGAAGTGCTTCTCTTTGAGAATTAGACCTTTAATCTGACAGAACCCAAGGCTGTTGAGACAGAAAACAGATTCTGCAAGTGAGTCATTGGATGTGATGAAAAGAGGGGTTATTCCTGCTTTTACCCTTGGGTTCCCAGTGCCTTTCACTCTAGCTAGGATAAACACAGTAGCACTTATTAGACACAAGTTCAATGCATATGGTGTATCTTGGAGTTTAGTTTCCCAACCCAATGAGAAGGAGCAGTCACCAGGTGATGTCTCAGTTTACCACCTATAAGGCCATTCTCCTTTCCATCAGTTCAGCTGTTTCTATGTGATAATGTACACAGTGACACGTTCTTCAGAGTCACATACCTAGGCTTGTAGCCTCTATCTTTGTGAAAATTGTCCCTTTTCCTGAAGTTGTACTGCAGGATACAATATCAATGAATAAGGCATTCTTTAGGCCCTCAGATAGGTATGAATGTCAATATAGTGCAAGTAGGGAAAGCCAATTCCTATTGGAAGTGTGCATTTATTGCTATGAGTAAAATACACCCCCTCTGTCATGACACAGGTTTGATGACAGCTGCCTGCTTCAATTGTTGGCAGTGTCACTAAGTAACAAAGCCATGTAAAGGGCCCAGAAATCAACATTACTGTTGGCAAACTGAACTCTGAAAAGTGGGGTAGAGCAAGCTCAGGATTGGAAACAGAAAGACCTCTTGGTAGGCCTAGGCTTTTGAGGCCAATTCATAGGGAGTGACACTGAGACGAACCCTGGCCAAGAACCACAGGCCAAGTCCTCTAAAGCTAGTGAACTAGTGCACTGACATGTGTTTTCCCAAAAAACAGAGCCAGAAAAATCAAAACCCCATCTATCTTTAATGCCAATATGATATGTCTATGAAAAAAAAAAAAGAATGAAAATGGAGATAAGTAAAAAGAAAAAAAAATCAAATACCTCAAACAGGATACCCAGAGATAAATTGTGGTAATATTTTGATGTTTCCTTTTTATGTCATATTTCCTCATTTATTCTTGCAACTGATATATGTCTGGTGTATAATTTGTTGAGATAAACTTATAACAAATCATTTTGGAATAGACTGTCAAAATCAATTTCATTTTTAAAGGTATGTTTTTCTTTTTTCTTAAGGTATGACAGATTTTGCTACTGTATTGATTATTAATCTTTTTTGGTTCATTGAGTTTTATATGACATTTGGATTCCTTTTGACATAATTGTAAAAGTGTGGAATATAGTTTCCTCTAATTTTTCCATCTTGCCTCCCCTATACCCTTCCCTATACTCTACTAGTCATTCTGCTGTTTACATATAGTTTTTTAAAATTAGTTTATTAAATGCTAATGTAACTATGGTCTTCATTGACACCTCTCAAGTGGATTCTATATCTTGGAATTTCTGCCTAGGCCCAATCTTTTCACCCTGAAAATATAAGTAAAATTCAGTGTTTTAGTCAGTTTTTTTTTGCTGCTGTGACTAAGAGATCCTATCAGAATAATTGTAGAGGAGCAAAAGTTTATTTGATGGCTCATGGTTTTCAGAGGTCTTTGTTCATAGAGGGCCGGCTCCATTACTCAGGTTTCAAGGTGAGGCTAAATATCATGGTGGGAGAAGGTGGCCTAGGGAAGCAGCTCACGTCACAGTGATCAGGAGGTAGAGAAAGAGAGATGGTTCTCTCCAGATACAAAATATATATCCTATAGCAATGTCCCATTCCCACCTCCTTTAGCTACACTCTACCACTTCAATTAATCCCATCTGGGATTAATTCACTGATTGGGTTAAGACTCTTACAATCCAATCATTTCTCCTCTGAAACTTCCTGAATTGTCTCACACATGAGCTTTTGGAGGACACCTCACATCCAACCCTTAACATTCAGGCATCACTCAGGATTCCAATTTGGCTTAAATTTAGCATAACATCCTGGTGAACCATGGCTATCTTCTCACATTCATTTAGTTAATTTTTTGTAGAGTTAAGATTATTCAGAAGATGTGGTTTGAATAAGTTCTTCTGGAGGAATCTAGTATCAATTATGTGATAAAGAGCACTCATTCAGCATTACCTGAATCCTACCTCTTAAAGTTCAAAAATAATCCACAGCTTCCAGCCATTTTCTTCTGTGTATTCCTACAGATGTACTTAGTTACTATGATGGGTAACCTTGGGATAAATCAAATCAGTACTCAGCTTCTTAACCCCCTGCATTTTTCCATCTGGCATTGGTTGATTTTTATGGCACCTTTTCATTACCTGAGAACCCTTGTGAAATCTCCATGTGTGAAATTAAAAGAATGTCAGTTGATGTATGTGGCCCCAAAGTGGGTTGTTTTACCACACCTTCTGTTTGGGAGTTGTCACTGATTTCTGTCATGGCATACCATCAGTAGTCTCTATCTGCAACACTTGATGTAGATATTCTTATGCCTGGCAAATCGAATTTAAATGGTCACTAGATCCTACATTTATGGACACACTGGGAAGTTCCTATGGAGAATACATTGTACATGTCTTTTTGTAGACTCTGACTTTGCCAACTCGCTCTACTGTGAGGTCGTTCCCTTGGTTACTCGGGCTTGCTTTGACACCCATGTTCAGGAGCTAATATTAATCATTTCTGAGTTTGATGATTTTTGGTTTTGTTTTCTTATACTTGCTTGTCTACATTTTCACTTGTTTTTGCTATCTATCCTAAGGAGCCATTGATATAGGAAGACAGGGAGTCTTTTCTTCCTATTACTATATATTCATGCATTTTCTATTACTATGTATTATGGGGTCCTCAGTTTTAGGTAACGACATCACAAGTCAAGTCACCACTGGGTAAAGAAATTTGCCTTGATGCTTTAACAGTGCTGATTCTCATGTTAAACCCACAAATCTACAGCTTGAGGAATCAGCAAGTGAAAAGTGCTGTGAAAAATTATTTAAAATATGTACTCTAAAAGTCAATGCTGATTTTTCTGTTGCATCAATCAAGGATTACGTAATCATGCAGTGCTAGTACATGTAGAGGCCTGTGTATTTTGAGGTTTATTTTTCTGATAAATTTGCCCTACAAAATAGACATTGTTATTGCTTTGACTCATGCGTACTAAGCATTTCATAAATATTGGTTCATTTAATTTTTGGATTCTAAAAGAGAGAGAACCACTCATTCTCTCTGACCATGACACACTTCGACACCAAATAGAGATGAAGAGTGAAGCAGATTCAGGAAGATCCTGGTGGTGGTAGCTGACTGCCCCATAGTGCATGATAAGTCTCCTGTCTCTGTTCGTGCACTTGTGCATTTCCTTTCTTTATGAACTTGGCCCTGTGCCTTGCTTTATGTAATAGAATGCTGAAAGAGTATGTGGCGCTGTGTAACTTGTAAGGCTGGACCCTGAAAGTTATGGAAACTTCTGCCTTTTTTTTCTTGGGGAAGTTGGCAGAACCCAATTGTCATGTTGAAAGCCCAAGGTAGATTCCTCATAGATAAAAACAAACACCCCAGCGGACAGATTCACCACTGTGAGCCCTGTGACAGAGGTTACCCTAAGCCTCATAACCTGTGTGCTGCCTCACAGCCACCACAGGAGGAACTGTCTAACCACCTGACAGAATTTAAGATACCAAGATCCTTCTTTAAATAGCAATAGATAGCCAAAACAGTAGCAATCACATAATAGATTTTAATGTTTGAAAATTAAATTGGTCTGAAGAAGAATCCTGAAAATGGATTTTGTGATTTTGACAGAAGGAAAAAAAATACTTGAAATATTTCTAAAATTATTGAAGAATTGTTTCCCAAAGACCCAAAGCTGTGTACATATAGATATCTGTCAATATTTCTTGAATTTCTTTTAAATCTCTGAGAAGTTATCAGCATAAGGATTACAAAGGAGTTAGAGGAAAAATATATTGACTTTTGTACAATTTGTATTTCATATTTTTGAAGATGTTTTTAGTTCTGGTAGGGAGAATGGTGTCATTAAAAATCAGAAAAACTGTGATTCTAGGATAAAATATTCACATTCAAGAAGACCACCTTCCTTCCTTTGTTCCTAACCTTCTCTCCTATCTTTTCTTGCTTTTGTAGAAATAAGTGATTGTTTATATATTGTCTATATTCTACCTGTATTTGTCATTCATTCTATACCCATATTAATATTTTGGATTCAAATAAATAGCTATTAGCAGATTTAAAAAAAAGAAGTGTTAATTTTTCTGTAATTTTAATCTTTTTAAGTGCTTTCTAATAGACTTTATGAAACAAAATTGAGTTTATTTTGAACTAATTTTCTCTTTGAATAAAACTTCCAGGCAATGAATTCCTGAGATTGAACTAAATGCACCACCAGGCCAATAAGGGGTTCATAGTTCAGTTATTATTTGCTTCCTTCAACAAATTTGAATTGGATTTCAAATGCAGTGTTGGATCTTTAGTGCAAGGTACATTGGTTCTTGATAGCCTTTAAAGTCCAATAGCAAGCTAATTTACTTTCATCTAATTTGTACCAAGACTTCATTAAAATTCTTGACTATAATAAAATGTACAGGACATATAAAAAGCAATTCAAAACTAGTTAAATTTTTTTAAGTTATTTATCATTTGTTAGCATAATATTTGCTATGATTTATTGATTCTTTATTACATTTAGGCTCAGTAGAGTGATCTGCCTGAGTATTTTTTCATGTTAAGCAAATTGGGTCCCAAAAGATCAACCATAGCATAATTATTTATGTTGCAAAACATCATTACATTTCTAGTTCAGCAATCAACTAACATGATGTAATTCAAGTACAATATTCTAGAGGGACCAACAGATCATACAAAATTTATTCACAATACTTAAGTAATGTTAAGTACTATTGGCATTCGCAGAGTTTGCCTCAGGGTGTATCAGACGCCCTTTGGTTCTGTTTGGATTTCTCGAAATCAAAATGTAGTGGGGCTAAAAAGCAAGGTAACTGAAGTAGTAATAATAGATTTGGAGAAACATAATACTTGTATTCCTTTGTTCAATTATTTAAATAACATATTTGACTTATTTACTAAGTCTTAAATCCTGCAAGATATAGGTCTTTGGTATATTAGAAACATTGAAAAGAATGAGAAAAGTTCACAGAGAAAAGTTGACCAAAAAAAGTTTATTTGTCAAGAGTTTAATTAACCATATTAAGAAGTTAGGTCTGTATCTCAAATTTAAAGGGAAACAATTCTCAGGTTAAAAAGATGCCATCCATTTCTAACCATTTGTCTGTACCATATGCACAGAAAGAGTAGTGAAGCTCATTGCTGTAACAGTTAGAAGCCAATATTCCAGAGCTGTGATTGGAAGCCCAAATAAATAAAATAGAGATGTTAGAAGTAGACATATATGACAAAAGCGGATTTAGATACTTGTGTTCAATAATTAATTTTTTATTCATGCAAGTTAGAAGGATATACAAAATATATTTTTAAAATACTGTCTCATGTGGATGACTGAATGGAAGGTGGTACCATCACTGATTTAGACTATCTGTACTCCAATGAATATGGTAGGGTTGGGTGGTTTTTTGAATTGAATTGATGAACTCTCTTTGAATATGTTAAATTTAGGAACCACAGGAATATCTCATTTAAATTGCCTGGGAAGCAATTAGAATATGTGTGCCTGAAGTTTAGAGAAGAAATTTGGCAAAGAGAGCAGGACTTTTGTATCACCAGCATGTAAATGACACTAGTTCCGATAATGTCAATTCCCAACAAGAATGTGCAAAATGTCAATTCCCAACAAGAATGTGCAAAATGATGTCAGTTGATTTGAGAAGAACACTAAAAACATAGAGCTGCTTCAAACTTAAACAAAGGAAACAGCCATCTAGGAAAGTAAAAGTGAACAGAAAGATGGCGACTTAGAAACCCCCTCCAAAAAAGGGGTGGGAGGGTTAATGTAGATGCAGGTTAGTTTCAGGCAAATGGCAACTAGAAGTTTAGAAAATTTCGGGCTCTTTTAGTGTCAGAAAGGTTGGAATCTGCTGGGGTTGCTGTAGGGGGACATGAAATAATTCAAAGTGTTTGGAATCGCTACATGCAAACTTGAAAATATTGCTTCAAGAAAAAGCAGATCAAATCAATGACTAGTTTATTTTTAATATAAGCTTATTATAACTCACTTTTTTCCAGACTTTATTCTTGGTAGTTTATATAAAATTTCAAAGAGAAAAACATTTAAAATTCTCATAGTTTAATATATCTGTGTATGGGGAAATGTTGAATAAAGAAGGTGACGTGTTATTTTGACAGGAAGTAATTTGTGGCATTTAAGAAATAAATATAAATAAATAAAAGTTGTAGTCTCATAACTGACATAAAAATAAAACAATGAAGTTTTGTGAACATAATATTTTAATTTGGGTTATTTAGACTTGATCAATTTCTAGACATAATGCTTTTCAGCAGGTAGCTGTGGGAGTGGGGAACTGAGGTAGAATTGGGATATTGCCAATATCAAGGTATCAAGAGCTTGAGAACCCATGTGCTAATTGTGTGGGAATTGATGGCACTTTTGCAAGAGAATGATTAACTAGGAAATATATAAGGGACAAAGTACACCAGTGTGTAAGGCTCAAAGCATCAGTGGAGTCCACAGAAAGGCTAAATGCAAGAATAGATATGGAATAATATCAGAAGCATCAACAATGCTTTATCTCCCTTACCAAACCGGAAATGTATAGAGAGTTCTAAATTGAACAGACATCGGTCCAAAGAGAAGTACGTTTTCATGAAAGAGCTTTGTTTCATTGTAAGAAAAGAAGAATCATCAAATTGTCAGTGTTGGAGATTTGGTACTTATCAAAATAAAAGTTAATTGTGTAGCTTTCATAGCAGTAAATGTAAGTATTAAAGGAGTAACAGTGAAGAGAAATAAAGACTGGACAAATTAGTGATTCAGTGTAATAATATTTCAAAATATCACAAAAAGATTAAGTCCCTATCGTTCTCATTATGATGGGCCTGCACACAGACTTCTGCAGAGTAAGCTTCAATCGAAACAATATCAACACCACCAGAAGCTGAAATTGTTGGCACATAACATGAGACAGTCACTGTTCTCACCAGTTGGCTTGGATGAGTTCATAGATCACCTTTCCAAAGTTGCCTTGATCTCCAGTTGATAGGGAAATTTCTGCCTATGTGAAAGATCATTTGCATAAACTGGGAACTGATGTTAGAGAATCAAGTTATGTGCTATTCTGTTTCTGCATGCCAGTCAAGAAGGGGGCTCAGCCTCAGTTTCCATAACTGAAGATTAATATGCTACATAATGATTGAAGAAAAACTAGGAATCAAATATGTAAAAGTACAAAATAAAAATTAAATATTATTGTGAAAATAAATTATGGAAATCACCAGTTTCCAAATAATTTATTAGAATCTTTCCTAGAAGCCCTATGGATTCAATATTTTTTAATTTATTATTGCCACTCATTAAAATTTTCCAAATGAATCAATGTGATCTTGTTTAAAGTATTTTGATAATTATGAAAGAATTTTTTTCTGCATTCAAATAATTCTCTTTTTTCTCCTATTAACAACAGAAACGACACAGGTTATACAATTATGCAAAACTTTAAAACACCATCTTTCTATCTTTATGAACCTCACAGAGTTGCACACTTCGCAATTTCTACTTCACCACTTCATTCTGATAGCAGATGCAATACAAAAAGGTTCCTTTGAATGTTCTCAAAAGAAGCTCAGTGCATCAGAATCATCTCTGGACCAAAAGGTGTGCTCTGAAGCATTTTGTTGTAGACAACAACCTACCTGTCCTATGGCTAATGGCAATCACTCATCAGTGTCTGAATTTATCCTCTCAGGGCTCACAGATAATGCAGAACTTCAAATCATCCTCTTTGGTGTGTTCCTAGTCATTTACTTAGCTAGTGTCATGGGTAATATCGGGCTGATTGTGCTAATCCCAATAAGTCCTCAGCTTCACACACCCATGTATTTTTTCCTCAGCCATCTGGCTTTTGTTGATTTTTGCTTCAGCTCCTCAGTCACCCCAAACATGCTGGTGAATCTCCTGCGTCAAGTTAAAAGGATAGCTTTTCTCGCATGTGCCATCCAGGTCTGCTGCTTCATCACATTTGTGGTCTGTGAACTATTCTTGCTGTCAATCATGGCATATGATCGGTATGTCGCTATCTGTAACCCTCTACTTTATGTCATTCTCATGCCTAGGAAACTCTGTATGCAAATGGTTGCTAGCACATACATCTATGGATTCGCAGTGGGTCTTGCACAGACAGTAGCGACATTCCATCTGTCTTTCTGTGACTCCAATGTGCTCAACCATTTCTACTGTGATGATGTTCCCTTAATGGCTCTGGCCTGTTCTGACACTCACATCAAAGAACTGATGCTCTTAATCATCGCTGGGTTCAATACCTTGTGCTCTCTAGTGGTTGTGATCATTTCTTATGTCTTCATCCTCTTTGCCATCCTGAGGATTCATTCAGCTGAAGGAAGACAGAAAGCATTCTCTACCTGTGCATCCCACCTGACCTCCATCACAGTATTTTATGGGACAATTATTTTTATGTACCTGCAGCCTAAGTCAAGCCATTCTCTGAGCACAGATAAATTTGCTTCAGTGTTCTATGTGGTAATAATTCCCATGTTAAACCCATTGATCTATAGCGTGAGAAATAAGGAGGTAAAGAGTGCTCTGAAAAGAATGATAGAAAAGTTGTGTTTGGTCGTCAAATAATCTAGAAGTCACTGGGCAAAGATCTGATGACTTTGAGTTGGGTATTTGCTAGAGTAATTATGCTGGTACGTGGTAGAGACACATTCTTCACTTTGAATGCTCAAATTCACTCAGAGTAGGTCTCATCTCCACTCTTTGGGTCTCAATAATTTCCACATGAAAGGCTTTTGGTAAGTTTTGAGTTGTTGGATTTTAAAGGAGGGGAGGATAATGTAAAGAAAGAGAGCAAGATCTTAATCCTCTAACTACACATCTTTATCAGTAACTGAAGAAATAGCATGGGCAAATAGAGGCTTTATCTGAACTCTGACACACTGAGAAATATGGGTTATACTGAAGTACATCAACATTTGTGTCTTATATTTCAATTTTGCTGCATAGATAATCTGGAAAAGATAACAAAGTGTAATATCAAGGATTTCTTGGTTTTACGGTGCTGGATAATTTCCACTTTTGCTGCAGTTTTCTGGGAAGGACTGTGCTAGCAGATTTATGTCGATCAAGAGTGTTTAGTGACTGATTCTGCACCAGGTCAGATCACTAAAGCCACTTCACACCATTTTAATTCCCTGCTTTTTTGCAATGAACACCATGGGTAGATTATTTCACATTCTTGTGTCTGGGTTTGCTCACCTTCAGAAGGAAGCAAGAGCTCCTTTCTCCTGGGGTGATAATAAGAGTTAAAGAAGATTGTATATGTAAAGGGCATATTCTAGCTCCTAGCATAGTAGGTATTATAATGATGAACATGTTTATTGCACCAATGATTCCTTTTATTTGGTTTTAGGTGATTGTGTAATATAACTTTTTGTGGAAGAGATGGCAACATGGTTTTTCTTACTTTAAAATCCACAAAATGAAAATGGAGAAACTGAGGAGTTATCAGTGATTTTCTCTGGAGAGGGGTGGTCAGCTGATTGAACACAGGGGCTCTTAACCACTGAGCCACATCCCCAGTCCTTTTTTTTTTTTTAGTTGCTTAGAGCCTTGCTAAATTGCTGAGGCTGGCTTTGAACTCACAATCCTCCTGCCTCAGCCTCCTGAGCCACTGGGATTATAGGCAAGCCTCCATGCCCAGCTGATTGTGATATATTAAAAAATTTAATACTTTTAAATTTGTGTGTGTGCTGACAAACATCCTCAAATGAGAAAAATGAGATGTTTTTAGATTCCTTTATGTTAACTACCTAAAATCTGCATATTTTTCACAAGAAGCCACTTTTGTTCCAGTTATCAAAGATTGGATTAATAAATTATAAATTTATTCAATTCTGGACATTTAAAACTAAAAATAACTCACCACCTGTTGAATGTTTTTCCTTTGTCAAGATGAGTAAACAATAAAAATAGTCAAAGCATTTTATCATTTTATGTAATTCACTAACAGACATAGAGCTAAAACCAGAAGAACCAAGATTTGAATTCAATTTTATCAGTCATATAAATTAAATTTTAAATTACTATATTATATTTGCAACTAGTTACATAATATCAGGAACTTTTGTTTTAAACTGAAAAACTCAATGTAAAACTCTTGTTTTACATTTTTGTAAGTCACAAAAATGTCACTCCAAACCTAGGTTTATATTAAAATTCTTAAGCAGTTAAGAAATCATAAGGATATGTGAGCCTGAAATTGACATATAAATTGACATCTCTCCCTGTTGTTCATATACACTAGAAAGTAAAATAAAGGGAGAAGCCTGCATGTCTAAGGCAGGGGATTTCCTGTCTTTATTACCCCTTTGCAACCATTAATATCAAATGTTTCTAAAAGTCTCTCATCTCGTCCAAAAACTAGATTCTTAGCTGTTCCTCTAAACCCTATGCATGGTTTACTTCTGCATTTTGACATCACTGATTCCCTTTGCTATTATGTAACTATCTTGGTTAAGAAGACAGAAAAAAAAAAAAGAACCTTTACAACACCAAGGGACTATCATCTCACCCATAAATTACGATTTTGAAGAGAAATGATCTTTGCCACCAACTTGTATAATTATTTATATATAAAAAGTCAGTCATCACTCCTTAACTGAATCACTTGCAGATCAAATTAGGTGCCAGGAAGACCAAAGGAAAAACTATATAGTCTATAAATGTGTAGGTACCAGTGGTTCTCCATACATTACACTCTAATACTACGTTGAATACAATATTATAGAAAATATATGGGTTTTTCTCAGCCAATATATAAGAGAAGTAATTGAGGAAATATGAGAGAATTGTAGGCAAGCATACAAAACACAGTACTTAAATATAGCAGAATATTTACTTTACAGAGGTATGCCTTAAATCGTGTGTCTATGAAATAATTGAGTTTGCAATTAAAGTATGTTCTTAAGGATTTTTAGTTTTCCTATTTTTCCCCCTGGGGATTGAACCCAGGAGTGCTTTACACTGAGTCATATCCCCACCTTTTTTTATTTTTTATTTTGATACAGGGTCTTGCTAAGTTGGTCAGAGTCTTGCTGAGTTGCTGGGGCTGGCTTTGAATTTGTGATCCTCATACCTCAGCCCCCCAACTTGCTAGGGTTACAAGCATGTGCCACCACACCTGGCACTGTGTTCTTTTTGAAGCACTGAAATCTCACAAAAAACTGAAGAGAAATGAAATGTAGCTACAGGATAGAAAACCTAAAATGAGCTATATAGCTTCTCATATCAATATGTAAAAGTAATTACTTGGAATTTTATTTGTTAGACCACAAATAAATTGTAGACACAAGCCAAAACAGACAAATTTTATTTATTCCTTCATTTATTTATACTGGGGGTTGAACCCAGGGGTGCTTAATCATGGAGTCACAACCCAGCGCTTTTTATTTTTTATTTTGAGATAGAGGATTGCTAATTAGCTGAGTCTGGCCTTCAACTTTGTGATCCTATTGCCTCAGTCTCTGGAGTTCCTGGGATTATAGGTGTGTTCCACCACACCAAGTAAACAAATGTGATTTATAAGAAAAGTTACTATTGATGGTTCACATCACTAATGATAATGATGCTGATGTTTACCTCATCTCTGTTAAGTGCCAGACTTTGTGCCAAGGTGTTTACACCATCATCTACATCCCCATACCACAACTTGGGAAATAAGCCTTTTATCTATTTTATTAGTAATAGCAGATTTGTATGTCATAAACCAGAGGAGAGCAAAACTAAAATACAGGGCCAATGCTGTCTGAATTCTGGCATGATTTTCACTAATCTTGGACCTGGCTAAAATTCATTATTTCCTTTTTTTTTAAATCAGATCAGACTCTAGATTAGATATGCATCTAATAAACTAAACTAAAGTAGACTCTATCCTGATATAAACACATCATAGAAGCCATAGACAGAAACATGGAAAGATACAATATTTATTTAAAGGTACCTGGAGTCAATATGAATAATGTTGATTTCAATGTTGATTTTGATGCTTTGAGAAACAATATTTGAGATATGAACTCACTCACCTAAAGCAATTTCCAGAATGCAGTTCTAGAGGCTGTACAGACCTGTGTCTGCTCAAGAAGACGCTTAATAACATGTCTTTGAGTTGCTTAGCTCATGTCCTTGTGAAAAGTTAGATTTACTTTGTTATGCAATTGTGAATAACAAGGAATTAAAATTATACAGGCATGAAAACATCAACTCAATTAATGTTTAAACACCATTATCACAAATAATTTTATTAAGCAAAAAGGTAAACAGCCCCAGAAAACCAGCATTCCTTAAGATTTCATAGCCTGGACTTGTTAAGCTGTAAAAAGTGAAACTAAGATGCTTCTATTTGTCATGTTTGTGATATGTGAGAATTTTGTGTGTATGTATCCATAAAAAAATAAGTTCACAAAAAAGTATAAAAATAGAAACAACTGACTTTTACTAGTAAGTCTGTTTTAAAAACTGGAGAACTCATGTAACTCACAAGTTCTTAAAGTATATCATGTATGAATACCTGAATCATTTACAAATGAAATATTGAACAAAAAAAATCAGTTTACTGCAAATCTCAACCTATATTCTATAGAATGGCTGCAATTATAGGTTTCATAATGTCTTTCCAAACAAACAAATCAAAATATGATAATATTAAAGCGATAGTTTAATTGCTTTAATGTCAAAATAATAAATGCATATCAAATCAATAATCTCAGTTGTCATGATATACTTCAATTAAAAGCAGTTTTGTATGTCTTGTTACTAAAATGATATTTAAAAATCTGCTATGTATGCTATGTAACTAATTTAATATGCTTCATTCTTAACACCCACAGTGTTAACAAAAAAAAAACCCTCAGATCAATTTGAATTTGTCTTTAGAATTTTTTTTTTTTGGAACTGGGGATTGAACTCAGGAGCACTCAGCCACTGAGCCACATCCCCAGCCCTATTTTGTATTTTATTTAGAGACAGGGTCTCACTGAGTTGCTTAGGGCCTCGCTAAGTTGCTGAGGCTGGCTTTGAACTCGAGATCCTCCTGCCTCAGCCTCCTGAGTCACTGTGATTATGGGCGTGCACCACCGCGCCCGGCTGTATTTAGAATTTTAATATTAGTAGTTATGTTACCTTAGGTGACTAATAAATAACAGATCCATAGGTGAAACCTCATGTATCTCTGAAGTTTGATTGATTGTATTAGCCCTCCTTGAATAAGTACCTGGCAGATAAAAGAAAATATAATCTGGTCTTGTCCGTTTCACATAATGACATTGAAAAATTAATGAGCTACTCTTTAACTTTATATAGCAAAGTTAATATAACTAACCCAAAGCCCTTACTGCTACTGCAAGAGTTCTGTGCATTTCATAAATATCAATCCATGCAATCCTCAGGACAAGCCAATGAGTTTATTCCTACTACTTTTGAGTATGGGAAACAAGAGTTGCACAGAGTGGAGGCGAGCTGTCCAGGTTTGCTTGCATAATAAAGGAAGGCAATAGCTTTCAGACGGGCGATCTTGTTCCAGAGCCTGAAGTTCTAACAAAAGCAAGCCTCTGCCTTTGCTTCGGATACATGTATGTGTTTGCACATGTAAGTGTGTCTTTGTATTCAAACATGAATTCACTGACCTATGACCTAAACAGGACTCTTTATATCATGCTGCCTTTCTTAGGTCTGCTTGGGTCCTTGTAAAAAATGTTAAAATCTGTGAAAGGAAGAGTCATATTTTCAGTTGGTTGGAAAAGAATCACAAGAAAAAGTTCGACTCCCTACCCTCTTGCATTTAACAAAACACTTCACTACTATTTTACTAGTTTTATTATTTTTAAGGTTTCCCAGCCTTTGTCCAAGGCTTTCTTGGAGGCATCTTTCACCTCTTTGTTCCTGAGACTGTAGATCAGGGGGTTCAGCATGGGGATGACCACGGTGTAAAACACAGAGGCCATCTTGTCTGTGTCCAGGGAGTGGTTTGACTTTGGCTGCAGGTACATAAAGATCAGTGTGCCATAGAAAATAGTAACAGCCACCATGTGGGAGCCACAGGTGGAGATGGCCTTGCGACGCCCCTGGGTCGAGCGGATCCTTAGGATGGCAGCAATGATGAAGAGGTAGGAGGTGAGCACGATGGAGGAAGAGCAGATCATATCAAAGCCGGCAAAGGCAAAGATCAGGATTTCCTTCATGTGTGTGTCTGAGCAGGACAGAGCCAGCAGTGGGAGGTCATCACAGTAGAAATGGTTAATTACATTGGGGCCACAATAAGTCAGACGGAAGGTGATAATGGTGTGGAAGAGGGCAACGAGGAAGCTGTACGCATATGGCACTGCCACTAACTGGATGCAGACTCTTTTTGACATCAGCGTGGAGTAATGCAGGGGGTTACAGATGGCGACATAGCGGTCGTAGGCCATGGAGGCCAGGAGGAAGCACTCAGTGATCATGAAGGTGAGAAAACAGCCCAGCTGCGTTGCACAGGCGTGGAAAGAAATAACATTTTGTTGCACAACAAAATTCACCATCATCTTTGGCGTAATTGCAGAGGAGTAACAAAGGTCGACAAAGGCCAAGTGACTCAGGAAATAGTACATGGGGGTATGGAGTCGAGGGTCGATCCTGATCAAGGCAATCAGTCCGAGGTTGCCCAGCACTGTGACCAGATAGATAACTAAAAACACCACGAAGCACGGGGCCTGAAGCTCTGGCCGGTCTGTAATCCCCTTGAGAATGAATTCAGTAACGTAGGAGATGTTAACTTCAGCCATTTAATCTGGTAGATTTTGTGGCTTTTACTGAAAGTAAGGATAAAAATAACATTTCTCCTTCCAGTGTTGGGAAAGATCATTAGCATCTTCTTACCCTGAACCATGTCACGATGAGAGTTAAACAGGCCCCTTACATCTCCAATGAGGGCTCTCCATTTTGGCCCCAGGGAAGGTCATCGGTTATTTTCAGAATAGGACTCTAAGAGTCACTTCACTTTGTAAATTTAGAAAATAAGAGAGGATATTGTTGATTAATTCGGTTTTACAAACTCATTGGAGACACTTAATAACTCAGTTTTCTTCCTGCCACTCGCTTTTCTATGCCTTTCCACTTGCGCAAAAACATGCAGTTCATCAATAGAGCCTGATGCATATTCCTGTGTTGTTCAATTCTGTGCATGCTCCCATAAGAGAGGCAGAAACCATATCAAAGTAATTTTATATATTAATTTTTATATTAATATATATCAAAATAATTTTACACCTCCAGTAACCTGCTCACTTTCTGACATCTCTTCTTTCACTGAGGGAATAAGTAATCTATGCTCTAGAGGTTAAAAGAAAATTGACCAGAAATATGGGCAACCACACAATTTATTGATACAGATATAAGAAGGCATGAATTCTTTTCAATTCAAAATGTATCACATTTTGAAGAGGGTATTTTTTATTTGTTAACACAAATCAAGTAATTTATCACATAACCCATTGTATTATACAACATGTGGATGATTACCTCTCTCTGTAAAGAACTATTGCGATAGATAGATAGATGATAGATTGATAGATAGATAGATAGATAGATAGACAGACAGATAGATATAGATGATAGGTCGGCCGATCTCCAAAGCATCAACACTGATTGTTTATAGCAATATATTCTAAGGAAACATTCAGTTGCAAAGAGTTTTATGATGACATACCCAGGTTGATGGAGTTTTTGATATAACTTTAAGAATAAAGTTAATAATTTCTACTTTCATAACCCCTTAAAAACAAGGTTAGACACATTAAGCCAATATTATCCTACTGAAATATTACTTTTGCTTCTGACTTTACTTCTCAAAAAGTACAACCATAAAATATTAACAAAAAAGGTGCCTGAAGAGGTGATCATGTCTAAATTCTTCATATTTCAATTTATTAGTGCAATTAGTATCTATGGCAATTAAATGCTGTTTTTATTATACATTCTACTTTGTACCATATATGAATTTACTTAAAATAGTCTCTTGTTTTTTCTGTGATGAAGATTGTCTCCCATATTCCCTGTTTAGCAATTTAAAAATCCAGGTTTCTGTTTCTGGCCACCCAGTGGATGGCATAGGGGTTTATCTGGAGGAACTCAAATGCAGAGCACAGATTCATTGTCATTGTGCTGTCGGAAGTGCCTTTGGCTTTAGCCAGTGAGATGAAGGAGCAAGGATAGCAACTGCATCTATTTTTCAATAAGGTATAGCTAGATGTTTAAAGCTTGGAAAAGACCAACATAAAAGTTAAATGGATGGAACTTGCAAGCATTATGTCAGGTGAAATAAGCCACACTCAGAAATCTCGGGGGTTGTATGCTTTCTCTCTTGTGTGAAACCCAGACAGAAAAGAGGCAGAACACTGAGGGACCTCAAGGAAATAGAAGGAATAGAAGGAAGTCTATTGGAGAAATGTAAGGAGACAGGGGATAGGAGGAGGGAAAGGAAGGGAATATATGAGGAATGAGATTGACCCAGTTCCTCATGGGCACGCACAAATACATAACAATGAATCCCACTGCTATGTGCATTTATAATGTGTGCAAACACTATTATGTGTAATTATAATGCAACAATAAAAATTTTTGAAATGTAGTTTTACTGAAGATTGCCTAACACTCCATGTACTTGGTCAAGGTGAAACTTCAGACTCCTGAAATTATGGAGTTAAGTACATAATACTAGCTTTCCAGTAAATAACTGTTTCACTCAGGAATATTTAGTCATGGGTTCTCTGATTTACAAGAGACTTGAACACATTCAACTTCTTCTTGCAACATCTTTTCTTTTTCAATTCCAGTTTTGAAGTTATTGTTTGAATTCTAAGGGAGATTAACTATACAGCTATCATACAATATAAAAGAAAATTAGACCATATTGTCAGAAAAAATTGTGTCAGAGGAAGAGGTTTAGTTATACATTATTATAAGGTTTTAATAAACCAGGAGATTTGTGAATTAGAATTCTGTATGTTATTGCTTTTATGTAAGTTCAAGCTGTGTGAAGATTCCAAGCTACATTCAAACCAAATCAAAGGGAACCTTATAAAAATATAAAGGGATCAGTGAGAACCTGATGGTGGGTATTTATTGTTAAGTAAAAGGAATCTTTAGAACCATAGCATGGCAGAGAAATAAAGATCACAGTGGAGTCGCATATTATGCTAAAGTTTGAATTTCAAATTTGAAATCTGAAAATCACAGAGACAAAATTACCTTTGAAATCTGTAAAAATGCTCATAAAATACTTCACGTGATTGTCTATAACTGTCTAGACAATTATATCATTTCTGATATTTTTAAAGTAATGTGTCTGTAGCTTTCAGTTCATTTCTCTAGGTTGTTCTGAAGCAATCACTCTCCCAACATCTGACCAGTTCTTCAGTCTGACCATTTCTACATCTCTGTCAGATTTTTGTGGAAATATCTTTAATCATTGACATTTTAACAACAAATTTCTTTCAGAAACTCTGATATTTCTGGCTTCATCATATCTTTCCTGAAGCACGTTTGTCTCAAACTCTCCTGCCCACTGAAATCACTGGCTTTTTAAGAGTCCAGCATTCAGGCACCCCAAACCATACCAATTTATCAGGACATCTAGGGGCGTCCAGGAACCAGCCTTGTTAAACCTCCCCAAGTTCTTCTAAAATTCAGTCATGTTTGAGAACCAGTAGCCTAAAGAACAAATTCAGTGACTGTAATGGCAAGCAGAGTCAGTCATTTTTTCAGAATTATTTCTTTCTCTTTTGGTTTTGTCTGAGGAGTAGTTGAATTAGTTCAAGTATATGACTCCACCATGCCAGTGGAGTTCAAATTTGAATATGCCTATTTTTATTCCTATAAAAGAAACTCAGTGAGGATTATCTGGACAAAAAGAGTTTTAAGAAAATCAGTTGTCAGTTTCTCCATTTCCATGTGCTCCTTTCTGAAAATGAATGTCTGAGAAGGCGTCTCTGCTCATGGATCTTATTTATCTTCCTTTTCCAAAGTCTACCTTTCCCTGATTTTACAAATAAGGTCTGACTCATCCTTCTCCAGCAACCTTATTATTTCTTTCTCTGAAGTGTAACAATATTTTGGATTCCAAACAATTTGGACATTCGAATAATTCTTTTCATCAATAGAGCATATGATTCAAATGTCATTAATAAAAAAATTCAAATAAATGTTAAATTTATGTTTAGTTACTATTTACAAGTATTGGCAAAGCCTAGATTAATTCAATTATTTTATAGTAATACATATTTAACTTCAAGTTCTCTCACACATATATACATATACATATAAACACAAACCTAAAAGATACTAATATATATGTGTATATTAATATGTGTGTATCTACTATATGTGTATGCATACATGTGTACACAGAAACATTTTTTAAAAGCCAATATCTACAACACACAAAAATTACATCTTTGGACCTATTAGAATCTATTCACGAAAAATGTTAGGTATTTATTTAACTGTAAAATTTGAGGACAATATTTGATTTTCTAATTATTTTAGTGAGCACCAAAATTTACCATTCTTCACAACTTTTAGTCCCTCTGGTAGGTGGGACTACCAAGCAGTTTCATTTATTTGGTTCTCTCCTAGTGTCTGTTGGTTTTATTTTGCCCATCTAGATTCAAAATGTATGTGCAGAGCAAACTAAATCTCTTTCTCACTCTAATTCTTAAAGGGCCCCACTTCTTAAGAATTGGGGCATATCTGGTGTTTCACATCTCTCCTATCTGACACAGCAGCAATACTTTGCTCAGAAAATGTTTTGAACAATGGAAAAAAGAAGAAAATGTCACTCAGGGAACCTACTTTCTCCCATCCACTGCTGATTTGACCACATATTTCTTGATTTGCTCATTCCCTGGTATTATACACTCCCTGCCTGCGTTTAATTAGGATTTGCAGGACTCTTCCAGGTTGGGCATCCTTCATCCCAGGGCTGCACCAGGGGTGTTTTCCTCCCCAGAACTCACCAAGCAGGCTACAGAGACTCAGTGAGTACCACAGGTGTTCAGGTTCAGTGACTTCAGGCATGAGGTGCTTCCCCTATGTGCACCAAGCACATTAAAATGACATGACCTGGCACATAAGAAGTTGAAAAGCCCTGGACTGAGGTTGATTCCCTCAAGTCCTGACTAAAGCCAAACACTTTTTTTTTTCTTTTTGTTTGTTTGTTTTTTTAAGAAGTAGAATTAGGCAAATGATATACCAATAGATTTCAATTTCATTTCAGAATTAAAAAATTATAGTGAGTATCAATTTTTTAAGAGACAGGATTTTATCTTATGTTCTCAATGCTATAAGAACAAAGGGCAAGGACTTAAACACACACACACACACACACACACACACACACCTGTTACTAACATTTAAATATAGAGTCACTCTTGGTAAAACGCTTTCATGAGAGGATTTTAGACCTCTCACCTGTTCCCATATCTCTCCTCCATCAGCCATATAATAACCGTGTCTTGAAGTATTCCTGCAAGAGGGAGGATCAATTCCAGGAGTTTACATGTATAGCTTAACATTTGGTCATTTAAGAAGTGGTGTGTGTGTGTGTGTGTGTGTGTGTGCATGAGAGAGAGAGAGAGAGAGAGAGAGAAGGAAAGAGACAAAGGATGAACACTGTGGCTTGATGAAATAGTATTTTAAGTTAAATGGACCTTAAGTCCATCACAGCAGTTTAGAAAGTCCACTTTAGAAAGTGCTGTGATGGACTTAAGGTCTGAAATGTAGCTGGGATGAAGCCCAATGTCATTGAAATGCAGTTCAATAAGACAGAGGTCCCTAAAGGGGACCTGGGGTATGGGTAGAGGGTGGTTGCTGGCTCCATACAGAGACTCCATCTGACTCACCTGCTCAGCAATGAGCTCGGCTCCCAGCGAGCTCATTCTGAAGTTGTCTGGGTGATTTATTGGTCCCTAGGTCCCTTCGGATTTCAACCTGAACCTCTAGAGGTAGCTGAAGGCTGTGGTATTCTTTGTCATGTTTTCTTCAGTGCACAGTGAGCTGAATAGATAATATTGGGGATTTAAAAAAAAATCCCTTATCAATGTGTACTCCTGAAGGATCTGGTCTTAAAATGCACCAATTAGATATTTCCATGAAGGCAAACATGGAATCTACTACTGGAAACCATGAACCATAAATCTTCAGTTTGAGAACTCAAGTTTTGTGAAATGATAAAGAAAAAATAAACTTAAATCCTGATTCACAAGAACTTGGGCAACTTCCACATCCTTTTTTTTCTTTTTTATTTAGTTTTTTAATTTTTACAGACTGCATTTTGATTCATTGTACACAAATGGGATACAGCTTTTCATTTCTATGGTTGTGCATGATGTAGATTCATACCATCATGTAATCATACATGTATAGTTTCCCCAATTTTAGAAATGAAATAAAGTTTTACCTTCCTTACAATCTTTTTCTGAATATTGAATGAGTTGTGTGTAGTGTTCAGTAAACTCTCTTGTAAGTAGCAAATGTCCAAGAGATATTTGTCTTTAAAGGTGACATAAAATCAGTACTATAAATAAAATCATAATATGTCAAATGCTGACATGAAAACAATTTTTTACCAGTTTCAGCCTCTATCTTGGTGAATCTGGAAAATTTAGTAAATCTTCCTGGAGGCTGTCATGGCATCTTCAACAAAGGTGATTGATTCTTTCCACACTTCCCAGAAATCACTTATTCATTTGTTCATTTTTCTGACTTGCAGATATGTGGGTATATGTGTGTGTGTGATCAGACACATGTACATCTGTAGGCATGTATTATTAATCATTGCAAGTTCTCTAGTTCTAGTTACCATCTTTTTTTTAGGTTCTTCCCAATTGTGCCACTGAATCTATTATTTTCTCTGGTTAATTTGCCTCTCTACTTCTACAGTATGTACTTTTTAGTAGAGAGGAGTGATACTTTCATTCCTTTTCTTGCTATCAGTTCAGAACACTGGATGACACTGATTTTATAAAATATCAAAAACTCCTGACTGGGTTTTATGTTTGCCTTTCTAAATCAAAATTGACTCCAATCTTTATTATAAATGGTAAAATTCAGTTTCTTCTCAAATTTCAGTCCAAGAATATTTATGATAAAAAAGGAGTGTGTGTGTGTGTGTGTGTGTGTGTGTGTGTAACAACTCTCAGCAGTTGTGAAAATTCTTGAAAGAGTTGTCTTTCATGAAAGAGTTGTCCTCAGTTCCTCACAAATCCTCGCCTATTGCAATCTAGCTTCCCACCCATCACTAAGGCTGATCCTTCCTTGATTAGCTAATCTGACTACTGAAAAGTTGAATATTTTCTATTTTCTATTCTTAGCTGAATTGTATCTAATATTTGCAAAGGGTATGTATTTCCTCACTCCTTGTCTTTTGCAACCCCACCCTATTTTATTTATTTTCTACTAGATTTCAGATTCACTTTCAACTTCATTTTTTCAGCTGTTAGTTATTTTAGTTTCTTATATTTATAGACTCATTTTGGGGGGGTAGGTACCAGGGATTGAACTCAGGAGAACTTGACTACTGAGCCACATCCCCATCCTTAATTTGTATTTTATTTAGAATCAGGGTCTCACTCACTGAGTTGCTTAGTGTCCCGCTTTTATTAAGGCTGACTTTGAACTCATGATCCTCCTGGTCAGCCTGCTGAGCTGCTGGGGTTACAGGCATGCGCCCCCACACCCGTCTTGTAGAACCAGTTTTATATGCACAACTTTACTTATCAGTGAATCTTAAATTCTTTCTCTTATACACCTCATTGCAGCTTTATTCTGAAGTATTTAGTATGAATTTACCTGCTCAAAGGCAACACAAATTCTAAACACACATGACTAATTTCTCAGTATGTTGGTCCCAAAGCAAGTCTGTGTCCTGTGTACTTCGTCTTGGTGAATGGCATGCCTCTCTGGCCTACTATGTCAAACAGACATGAACATCCCTCCCTAGCCCCTCTCCCTTCCTAAGCTTTCTATCTAATTTACTTCTTGTATCATCACCTTGCTGTTGCTTTTCTTTCCATTTCCATCTCCATATTCCAATCCCAACTAACATCATTTTATTTTATGACTATTAAAATTTCATTCTAATTAGCTTCTAATAAAGTTCTTGAAACATTAAACTTCATTGAATAACCCCATTGATTCAAAATGCTTCAGTGACTCCCAGTTTCCTCTTAGAATCCAGATCAAGTTCCACACAATGGTCTTCAGGACCCTGTTTACTAGTCTACTCTGCTCTCCCTCCAACACACATATTTTAAACTTTATTCACCATAGCTTCCTTTGCTTTCCTTCAGTGCTCTGAGTCTGTTTTTCATAAGACATTTTTTTCTATCTCTCCTTAAATGTGACCTCTACTTCCCATTCCATTTGCTAACTTTTACTTGGAGGTTCAAACTTAATGCCATTTACCAGGGGAATTTTCACTGAAATCTGAACTTTGTGGGGTTTCCCTTTATAGCCTAGCAGTATCAAGTGCCTCCACTTGGAAGGAGTTATCATGATTTATGATTATATGCTCCTTTGTCTATTCATTTCAGGTTCCTCTCCCAATAACTTGTAAACTCAAGAGGACAGGGCCTGTGTCTATTTTGTTCACCACTGCGTGCCTGACTCCTGGCACAGTTCTACAATTTCAAAAAAACATTAATACTGTGACAACCCCTATTTCAGGAGGTCTCTATATTAGCATATTCAAACCAGATAATGACCTATTGTATAGGTACTATTATTATCTCTGTTTCCAAAGGTTGAAATAGAAGCCTACATGGTTCAAGAACATGGTGAAGTTCCTACACCAACCAACTGGCAGAGCTGTGATTTTAATGCCAGAGACACATGACCACTAATTTACATCCCTTCCCCGCTCTCCAAACACAGGACTATTGAACCTCCTGGGTTGCATCTCCCAGGAATGCTTGATGACTGGGGTTAATTGGATGTAGCTGATGGAAACAGAAGATTGGACAGAGTAAGGGAGGGTGGTCAGGGTACATAATTCTGTTGTGCCCCGCAGCTCAGGGCCCCCAAGAAGACCACCAGAGACCTCGATCAATGCAAGCAACAGTCATTTATTAGCAAGCTCGAGCTTGGACCTCCGCGCAATCAGCAATTGGTGACGCTAAGAGACCCCGAGTTCAAATTTAGCAGGGTTTTTATAATGAAAGATAAGCAGGTTTACAGTGTACTTTTGGGTCAGCCTGACTGCTAGAGGATGGGTGGTTCTGCAGTTAAGATAAGGGAGGGAACATTCTGCGGTTTTTGTTTTTCTTCCTTTGAGAGCAGTCTGGGAAAAACCTCTTATTTACACAAGCACAAACATTTTCTATCTTTTCATTCCCCACTTTTCCTAGAACATTTAGAGAGCCAATCTTGGGTCTCTATAGTGTTAATTCCTGCTGTGTAATGGGCTGATATTGGGCCCTTAGCACCATTAGCTGCACCGTATTTGTCCTATCTTTAACAAAAGTAATTAACCTATTAATTATACATGGTCCTATAGTTAAAGCTAGTAGCAACAATATTAGGGGTCAAATTATAGCAGATACTAGAGTAGTTAACCAAGGGGAAAAGTTAAACCAGGATTCAAACCAGCTTTGATTAGCTTCTCGTTCTCCCATTAACTGTGTCTAAAAGGGCCCGCTTACTCAGGTGTAACTCTCCATTAGCATTAATAGTGTCTGTTTCCACAGAAAAGTCCCCATTTGCTAAAGTGCAAAGGTTTACTTGCAGTTCAGGTCACCATGTCCATAAGGGGTGATATTCAGTCAGAATCAGGCTGGGAACTCCTGCTGCCGGGTTGGTTACTTCCCAGGTGATTTCATAAGGCTGATGTGGGCTGAGGTTGGTGGTTCCAGAAACTGGAGCTGCAGCTGTGGTTGTGGCCAGGGCGATACAACAAGGCAAAAGTAGGAACATAGTCACAGAGTCACAGTTTGTGGCGGCAAAGCTTGATCTTTAGCGGGTTGTCCTTGGTTTTGTTCACTCTCCACGTAGTGTTGTCTAGGGCAGGAAGCGCGATGTCGGAAAGGGGTTCAGCCGGCTTGGCGTGGGTGTGATGAATCCAGGAGGCGATGCCGTTGACTTTGAGAGCGGTGGGTGTAGTCAAAATGACCATGTAGTAGCCTTTCCACCATGGTTCCAGGTTACTCTGTCGGTGTCATTTCACCAGAACCCAATCACCCGGGTGGAAGTTGTGTGGAACAGGAGGCGGGCCTGACTCATACAAGTTTTTGAGCTTTGACCAAATTTCTCCGTGGGCCCTCTGCAGGGCCTGGAGAGAAAACAAAAGTTCAAGATCATCTATTTTTTCCTCCTTTAGGAGCCGCTTGGTTAGATCAGGGATTATTGGGGGTGGAGTCCCAAACATAATTTCATAGGGGGTAAGTCCCATCTTACAGGGAGAATTACGCACTCGATATAGGGCATACGGAAGGAGAGCCACCCAGTTACCACCAGTCTCCATGGTCAATTTGGTTAAGGTCTCCTTTAAAGTTCTGTTCATTCTTTCTATCTGTCCTGAGCTTTGGGGTCGATATGCACAATGTAATTTCCAATTTACCCCAAGTACCGAAGCCAGCCCCTGACTTACCTGTGAAGTAAAAGCTGGCCCGTTGTCCGACCCTATCATAACAGGAAATCCACACCTTGGTAGGAGGTCTTCTAAAATCTTTTAAATCACTATTTGTGCCATTTCTCGTTTGGTGGGAAACGCCTCGACCCATCCAAAAAGGTATCTATGAAAACTAATAAATATTTATATCCATACTTTCCAGGTTTTACTTCAGTGAAATCAACTTCCCAATATACCCCTGGTTTGTCTCCCCGAATCTATTTCCAGATTCCCACTTGCTATGTCCTGCATTTGTTAACTTGCAGACCCTACAATTTTTGACGATCTGTTCTATCTTATCTTGTACACCTTTAACTCTAATTCCTGCTTGCTGCATCAAGTCCTGTAATATTTTGTTCCCATGTAGGTGGTCTGGTGGAGTAATACTCTCTGTCCCAACAGTTCTGGAAGTATTATATGGCATTTGGAGTTTTTCCACCACCTGTCTAAGCATTGGGTTAGGGGCTGCTGGCGAATCCATGATAAGTCCTCTTCTGTGTAAGTTGGATTTTTTGGAAGGGTTCATGGACCAGGGTCTGGGAGTTGAACAACAATAATTAAGTCTCTCTGGAGTGCTATTTTTCACACTGTCTTATCTGCTAGGCAGTTGCCCCTAGATACTGGATGGGTTGGTTTCTGATGCCCTGGGCAGTGGACGATAGCCAATTTCTTGGGTAAACAGAGGGCGTCTATCAGGGGCATAATTTCTTCTTTGTTTTTAATGGATTTTCCTTCTGCGGTTAGCATTCCCCTTTCCCTGTAAATAGCCCCATGAATATGGGCGGTTGCAAAGGCATAACGGCTGTCCATGTACACAGTCAACTTTTTGCCTTTTCCCATCGTTAGAGCCTTAGTCATGGCTATCAGTTCTACCTTTTGAGCAGATGTGCCTGTTGGCAGGGGCTCAGCCCAAATCACTTCTGTCTCAGTTACTACTGCTGCGCCCGCATACCTTTGACCCTGGTGTATAAAGCTGCTTCCATCTGTGAACCATACCGCATCTGCATCAGGCAGTGGATGATCTTGTAGGTCTTCCCTAAGCCCATGAACCTGGGCTAGGACCTCTGAACAGTCATGTAAGGGTGTGTCCATGTCAGGGTTAGGCAGCAGCGTCGCAGGACTGAGTGCCTAGGGTGCCTGGAAAATAATCCTGAGAGGGTTAAGCAATAGGCTCTGATAATGTGTGAGCCGGGCATTACTGAGCCATCTATCTGGAGGTTGTCTCAGGATTCCCTCAATAGCATGTGGAGTGATTACATGTAATTTTTGTCCCATAGTCAATTTATCAGCATCTTTTACCATGAGGGCTGTGGCAGCAATCATGCACAAGCATGGGGGCCAACCTGCTGCTACCAGATCCAATTTTTTTTGACAGGTATGCTATTGGTTTTCTCCAGGGGCCTAGGTATTGAGTTAAAACTCCTTTTGCTATTCCTTTACTCTCATCTATATAAAGAAAGAACAGTTTAACGACATCTGGAAGCCCCAGGGCTGGGGCCGACAACAGGGCATCCTTGATTTGTTGAAATGCTTCATTTGCTTCCAGTGTCTAATTAAAGGGCTGTTTGTCTCTAGTGGCTTCATACAGTATCTCCATTTAGTTTTACCTTTCTTTATTATAATAAACACTGAGGTATTGTGTGGACTGAAAGTTGGCTCTATGTTGTTCAAGGCTAGCTGGTCTTGTACCAGGAGTTGTAACTGTTGCAAATTCTGTTCTGTTAGAGGCCATTGTTTCACCCATATCAGCTGAGTAGTGTCCCATAGCAACTGAACTGGGCCAGGTCTTGTTAGTGGAACTGTGGCTTTTAGAATCTCATTTAGAATTGAGGGGGCGCCCCTCATGTCAGGAGATTCACCAAAAGAAAAAGTTACAACTTCCAGAGGAACTGTGTTTTTTGCAATTTTTTTTTCCTGTCCTTTCATTCTGCACCACCACTGCTAAAGCCCTAGTCATTTCTCTAGTAGCTTTAAGCTGTTTCTCTTCTGGTGCATCTCTGTTGTTAAATACCCGCTGGGCTATTCTTATTAGGTCCTGAATACTTTTTTCTTCTAAGTCTTCTATTCTTTGTAACTTGCGCCTTATATCCGGTGCTGCCTGGTTAACAAACCTCATCACTACTGCTGCTTGATTCTCGGGTGACTCTGGATTTATAGGAGTGTACTGTCTAAATGCCTCCATTAACCTTTCTAAATAGGCGGAAGGTGATTCCTGTCTTTCTTGCATGACTGAATATACTTTGGCCAAATTAGTGGGCTTGCGAGCTGCTGCCCAGAGACCCCCCTTTAGAGTCTGGTGATAAACCCGGAGTCTCTCCTTACCTCCAGCCTTATTGTAGTCCGATTTATCTTGTGGAGGCCTGGACAAGGGGAAAGAAGTATTAATTAAGTCAGGGTTTATGGTAGGCTGTCTGTCGTCCCCTGGGACCAACTTTCTGGCTTCCATTTGGATTCTTTCACGTTCTTCAGTCATGAACAGGATCCAGAGTAACTGCTGACAGTCATCCCAAGTGGGTTGGTGTGTGAACATGACACTATCTAAAAGGGAAATCAAGTCTCTAGGATTATCAGAAAACTTAGCATTTTGACTTTTCCAGTTATATAAATCGCTTGTAGAGAAGGGCCAATATTGAAACTGGGGATTGCCAGCGATGTCTGGCAGCCCAGTTTCTTGGAGCAGCAGAGCAATCGTAGAATCTGGGACTTCTGGTTGGTAGGGGCTGGCTGCCTGCTGAACTCAACCCCATGTTCTCCTTGTTGGTCCTCCTGAGCCGGTTCCTTTTCCTTCATTTCCGGCTGCTGCAGCCTCTCTTTCTTTTGCAGCCATTTGTTCTGGGCCCTGAGGAGGAACAGGGGCTGGCACATAAGGAGGGGGGTTAAATAAAAGGGGGTCTGATTTTTCCTCCGGGAGAATAGGATGAGGAGGGGTTCTAGATGGGCTTTTCTGATGAGTCTAACTTCTTTAGGGCAAGTGTCTTAGCTGTAGGAGAGGGCGGCGGCGGTAGGAAGGGAGAGAGCCAAGTTGGGGGGTTTTCTATTAGATTTTCCCAAGTCAGAATATATGGAATTTGATCTGGGTGGCCTATTTTCCCTGATTGGAAGATTTCATCTTTGACCTTCCGGATGGTTGGAAGGCGGAAGTTTCCCTCCGGGGGCCAACCTACCTGGAAAGTGTGCCAGTCCGACCTGCAAAAAGTTATAAGTTTTTCTTATTGATTTCAACTGACAAGTTGTGCCCTGGCTTGGACTTCCCCAAAGTGGCTAATCAGTAGGGTCAAAGGGGTACTCTGAACTTGACCCACCTCTTTAGTGGCAAGGTATCCAGCTGCCAAGAGAAGAAGGAATGTGGAGGTTAGATAAAAGAGAAAGCAAACCAGACGACGCCGACGGGGGTTGGCGATGTTTTGGCAGCAGAGGGCGTCCGTGGGCTGTCTATCCGGCTGAAAATCTGTTTCCTATATAATACCAAAAGGATGAAATAAATTTGACCATTAACCGTTGGTTCTCCTTTCTGCCAGGAGACCTGTAGACTCGTTTTCCTCCAGATTAAAAATGAGGAAAATTGTGAGTGGGGAAGTGTGTATGGTGACAGATTAACACAACGACTAGACCAAATGGAAAGAGAAACGAAAGTGAAAGTCCATACAGCACAATACACAATTAGAAAACAGACAACAGACAAATGGTGCGCAAATAGAAATTTTCTAGTTGTTATTTTGTCGACAAAAACAAAAATTCTCCGAGAGTCTTTTGCCCAATACCTCAAGAGGTTTCCCGAATGCGACAAAGAGTCGCCCAGATGCGACAAGTAGTTGCCCAGATGCAACAAAAAGTTGCCCCATGGGTTGAGCGGATGTCTCCTGGGACCCTGCTGGGGTCCTATAGTGCGTCTGCCAGGACTTTACCAGCCCAGAACCACAACCTGCAGGGAATTCAGATAGAAAAAAATTTGGCAATGCTGTTACTCACCGGCTGTTGGTGTTTCTTATGACTCTATGATTAGGCGTCTGGGTGGGCTTTAGGGGATCCTGGACAAGCCCCCATATGTTGTGCCCCGCGGCTTGGGACCCCCAAGAAGACCACCAGAGACTTCATCAACGCAAGCAACAAACAGTCATTTATTAGCAAGCTCGAGCTTGGACCTCCACGCAATCGGCAACCGGTGACGCTAAGAGGCCCCGAGCTCAAATTTAGCAGGGTTTTTATAATGAAAGATAAGTAGGTTTACAGTGTTCTTTTGGGTCAGCCTGACTGCTAGAGGATGAATGGTTCTGCAGATAAGATAAGGGAGGGAACATTCTGCATTTTTTTCTTTTTTTTTCCTTTGAGAGCAGTCTGGAAAAAACCTCTTATTTACACAAGCGCAAACATTTTCTATCTTTTCAATTCCTGCTCTCTCCCTGCTTTGGCATATGTTTCTACCCAAAAATGCATCTCCTTACTGAGCTCCCTCCAGGAGGCAAGCTCTCACCCATAGACTAGCTCTCTTTGGGCTCCTAAATGTCTGTGTCCCTTCAGCCATTGAGGTAATGTTAGGATTCCACTGCTGTCAGATTCCAAGTGTCACCTCTTCATTTGAAATATTATGGGTTGACGTTTAGGAATCTGATAAGTAATTATCTAATTGCATTGAAATCCATCCATTTATTTCTTGACAGCTCAATGCTTTGGTAATTTATAGAAAGATATGTTACCTCTAGGCATTTAAGTGAATACATTCTAAGACCTTTGAAAACAGTGAAGCACTTAAGTCAAGACTTAAAAAATGCACAAGATTATTATCTTATGAAAGGCAGAAATGCTCTGTGTGGTCATCTTTACTATATGTTTAAGACATTAACTCTTGACATTTTATGAGGATCAAACTTACATATTTGAAAAGGAGTAAGTATGAATGTGAGGAAAAACAAAACATTACCTAACTACCTGTGAGCTGGTGTATTAGACAGTTTCATGTTACTATAATGAAATAACCAAGACAATGAATTTATAAAGAGAAAAGGTTTATTTTGGCTCAAGGGTTCAGAGGTTCTAGTCTGAGATCAAGTGACCTCATTGATTTGGTCCTCTGAAGGGAGTGATTGTTGGAGCACATAGTCGATGGAGTAAATCATTGATGACCTAATGGGTTCCTCTAAGGGCCAACCTCCTACATAGCACCTGCCTGGGGGCTAAGCTTTTAGTACAAAAACCATTGCAGGACACCAACTATGAAATGTTGTGAACTCTGAAATTTACTTCAAAGATAACATTGGAGAGATAATAGATGGTGTGCTGGGTATGAATGAAACACATCTACCGGACCACAGATTGAGAAACTGAAGCTGGGCTATGATTAGAACGGGGTTATTATGACAATTTTTCTGATTTTACAAGTTTTTAGAAAAAATCCAGAATGACTAGTTTTCAAGTGTTTATCATATTATAATTTATTAAGAAAAATGGAAAAGATTACATTTTTAAAAGAGTTCTATTCATTTGGGATTAGAAGTATTAGTATATCTCTATTAAAATATTACCATGGAGAGTGGCAAATTTGCACAAAGGAAAAATAAGTCATGCATATTTCTAAAAGGAAAAAATAAAGTATGTCTCATAAATAATGTGATCAGTAGAATCTAGAGAATTCAGTTAATCAGAATAGTGAAAATTCATCCAAAGTCAAACCTCTATCTACTGCATATGAATTTTTTACAAATTAAATAGAAAATAAAATCTAACACTAGTGTGAGATCTATCATGTAATGCTGAACTAAAAACACATCCAAAGGCACAGAAGAAATAAAATATTTTGGCTTAGAAGTTTAATAAAAATGATAATGTCTTACCACACCCATGCTTTTCTTTTGAACGACTTTCAAATTTGTCACCTTGTAAAAATAAATACGTGAACAAGGAGAAGAAACAGTTGCCATAATACATAAGGGCCTGGAGGTGAAGGGGTGAGAGACAGTCTCTGCCCTCAGTTCATAGCCTGCAGAGCAAGACTAAACAGACAGAATTATAAGGCCATAAGGAAAGTATAACAGTGATGCAAGATGGTCAAGAGCAGTTGCTGAGAACAAATGAACTCTTATTTTTCTTTTTTTTATTGTTTCTCTGGTTGTACACAAAGTAGAGTCACACCATCTGTGCATTCATACATGTACACAGGGCAATGATGTCTGTCACACATTCTGTTATTATTACCCCCCAACCCTAACCCCACCCCTCTTATTGATATTATGTATAGGTGAGAATAAATATGTATGTTGGAAGTTTTTCCAAGAAATTAGCTTTAGAGCTTGGACCTGAAGAATGACAAGGTGATAGTCATTAAAAAGTATTTCAGTGTCACCCTAAGGGCAAAGACAAGAAGCCCAGCCCCAGTCAACAAAGGACAGGAAGTTCTGTAGCAGGCAGTAAGGAAAAAAAACAGGGAATGAAGTTGCAAAGAGAAGACCAATGTCTCATACAAATGGAAAACATACACAATTGATAAAATCAGAAAAAGCATTTTCAAAGCATCCTTAATACAATCCATCCTTTCTCCATTCTTCCCTTACCTCCCCCACCCCCACTATGTGTCATCAACCACTTATCAGAGAAATCAGAGAAAATGAGGGGTGGGAGGGGGTGGGGAAGGAAAGATAACAGAATGAGAAAAACATCATTACCCTATGTATAAGTGTGAATATGCAAATTGTATGATTCTACTTTGTGTACACCCAGAAAAACGATAGTTGTCCTCCATTTGTGTACAATGAACTAGAATAAAATAATAATAATAATAATAATAATAAATCCTTAAAACAGGAGCTGAACTTGATGGACTATCATGCTGTGAATTTGAATGAAACTCATATTTGTGGAAATTCATAGAAAAAGAATGAAATTCAAAATGAAAAATAAAACTACCCATTGTTTGGTATTTAATTTACATATTTATTTCAGTACTCCCTGACTTGTTTTGTGTGATTCAGGGTTAGAAGAGTAGGAAATTTGTTTGAGGAATTTAAAAAAATGTCTTTATCATATGTCAAATAGGTAATTAAAGTTGACTATTCAAGATCATCATAATAGGTAAAAAGACCACTCCAATGGCGTGCTGTAATGTGGGAGAAAGATTAGGTTCAACTCTGGAAAAAGCATGAAAAAGTGGAAGTTATGGCCAAAGAGCAGGGATGAGGGAGCAGTCGATGGAAATACCTCTGAGGAAAACTCAGGATAAGGAATATTCCAGCTAAATTGAGCTAATAGGATTTTTGCTGAATATACACCAGGGTGATATTTATCTATGTATATCTATGTGTGTTTATATATCTTCCTACATCTATCTTTATATTTATGTATTGGGATTCTTGCTGTACATTGACCAGGTGAGAGAAAGAAAGAAAGCATACAGTTAATAAGAGTATTCATCCTAAATCCTTACGCCTGAATTTAAGATAATACATTTGTCAGCTTTGGCCTTAGTCAAAATGTTTAAAACATCTGAATGAGTCTTATCTGAAATGTGGGTTCATTTAACCTACATCATGCTGTCCTTGCAAGGACTAAAGATTTGATTATGGAGCAGTTTTTAGCACCTTGCCTGGGTCATAATAAGGAATGAATAAATGTTAGACACTGTTATTAGTAGTAGCACTATCATTCTGTTCATAATCTTTATAGCATCAATGATTTGCAGTTTTGAAAAGCAGTTTCATATCCATTATTAGTTTACATTTCAAAACAGTCCGTTGCTATAAGCATTCTTTTAATTTCTTAATTGAGTTTCAGAGTCTATGACCTTCCCAAGAGGACACAGGAAAATGGTAGAAGAGCCCAGGCACAAACTTAAATCTAGCTCTAAATCTTCTTCTCTCCCAAGGACGGTCTTGTCTCCCAGAGGAAAGTGCTTCCAGGTAGGTGAGACTGCCATCCCCTAGGAGTCCTAATGGTCTCAACACACTCAAACTACACACACATAGTCATTAATCATAATGAAAACGTCAAAACTTTGTGTGTTTGTTAAGATTGATTTCAGTTAATATGTCCCCATGAAAAAGTTTAGAAACCAGCTATTTAATAAGGCCCCTGGAAACCGATTAGTGAGCAAATCCACTCGGTAGCCAATACGAGAGGGAATTCTCTCTGCAAAGAAGAGTTTAGTAATAAGACCCAGAGAGACTGTTTCATCATCAACACCCAAGAAAACGCTGGCTTCAGTTTCCCTTCCCTTAATGATCAGTAATTATTTAATCAAAATTTAAAAATGAATAATGAATGTCACAGCTAATGGTACTTTTCCTAATATTCTCAGATACTCTGAATTTTTTATGTCTGACTAGAAATAGAATGACTAAGCTAAATCATTTGAGGTTATATAGTATGGGCAGGCAACAGAGACTTGGGGACTCTCGAATTCTGTAGTGAGATATTGCATATTAGCCTACATCAAATGATTTGAAAATATAATCATTGCTTTAAGTTTTTCAGATTCTGTGATAAATTACAACTTTTATCACAATTCAGTTTTGACAAGTACTATGACTAGAAGTTCATAGTAGAATGCATTAAAGGAAAATGAGGGGGTGTTTCCTTCTTTTTTGAACAAAGAACCAAGAGCCAGCAATTAAATCCCTACCTACATGGAGGTAGAAAATAAATATCAAATGTAGAGGTTATATATTCTAACAGTGTAAGATGACATTATGCCACATCTGATCACTGTGGGTAGCGGCAATAATATGTGAACTGCAATAATTAAGCAGATTATTACATTCTGCATATTTTGATAGTACGGATTGTGAATCAAACTAAGATGAAATTGTTATGGGTACGTTTTAATTACTTCTAGAAATGAAAAGTCACAAAAATTTCATTGCAAAGCTAAGTTATATTAAAAGATATTAAGTCACTCTAGTAAAAATTGTAAAAATAAACTCTCCATGAAGAAAAATATGAAATTTTCAGTTAAAAATATCAGAGAACTAATTTTATGTTATGTGTCTTTACAAGCGAACACATATACAGATGAGTGTTCATGTATGGCCATATAATCTTTTGCAATTTAATGAGAAAAACTGAAACTAAATACATGAAAAATTAACAAAATATGGGAGAAAACCTGACATTACTTGTGTTTAGAATAAAAATAAAGTGAAAATGAATAAGTGGAAATCAGTACAATCAATGGTGAAGAGATTTATATGATTGATGAGTATGTGTAGCAAGGAGGGGCCACTGCCTTCTGTTTCAAGATAAACATCCTGCATGACAAGGAATCCCTATTATCCCTGCTATTTAGCTTCTTCACGTGCAAATAGAGAACAACAGCAACAAAAAAAAATAGGCTATATATTTTAAATATTATAACCAGAAATCAGGGCCACGATGTAGCTTAGTGGTAGGGCACTTGCCTACCAGGTGCAGACCCTGGGTTCAATTCCCAGAAAGGCAAAAAGCAAAGGAACCAATAGCGACCCTTGAACTAGGAGTTGTTCAAGTATCAGTTCATGTAATTCTTGAAAAACTCTCAGAGTCTGAGTACACAGTATGCACATTAGCATGTTTTCACACTAGCAAATGGGATTTGGATCTCAATAATCCTCATATATTGTCAACAGAAAGGATATTATCAGAAAAAAGGACATTAAAAATACTAAGGATTTGGGGTGAGGCTTAGTAGTAAAGCACTTGCCTAAGCTATGTGAGACTCTGGGTAAGATCCCCAGCAGTTAAAAGAGAAAAAACAAAATAACAACAACATTAACAAAAATACAAACCAACAAAACCTCAAATCCTACATGGCAGAATTGAATAACAAAAATAACATGTAAATTTATTGTCAAGACAATGTATCTGGTTGCCTGATACATTTTAGGTGTGAAGATTATTCTTATTAAAAATTTTATTTCATTTTTTGAATTTATTACTATAATTCAATAAATTAAGACAAAAGAAAGGCATTTTTCAATATTTTTTGAAAGCAAAAATTGAAATCTCATTATAAATAAAACTTCTAGGAAAGTAGCAATAAGAAAAACATTAGCATAATAATAAATATGATCTGTCACAAATCAGTAGTAACTGTCATATTTAATGAAGAAAAAGTAGAAGAAACTCATCTACACCAGGGAAGAGAGATTCCTATTATTGGCATTATGTTTTTATTTCTAAAACTCTAATATAGGTATCCTGGTTAGGGTGGAGGGCAACAGGAAAAATATGGAATAGGCATAAGTATAGCAAAGCAGTAAAGGAAACATGACAAAAATTTTTAATTACTAGCAGAGAGGTGACAGTTTTCCCATTACTTCTGTATTCTATAATGGAAGGCACTACTAAAACTAATAAAATGATATTAATGTGGTTAGTTATAAGAATACATGTTTACGTATGTATCTATATATACCTATACACATATATGTAAGAGTTCGTCATGCATCATTATCACAAAATAATGTTGACTAGAATTAGGAAAATAACAAAATTGTTACAGTAAAATATAGACACCTAAAAAGTTGTGGTGAGTTATTTAAAAATCTATAGATAACAAATAACCATAGCATATTTTGTGAAGGAGTATATCTAATTCTAAAAAGATATTGATTCTACTCTCAAGTTAAATTATGAATGTGATGTGATTATAATTACATCAACAGTGGATTTCATTCAGATAATAGACTCTAAAATCATATGCATGTATGTGTGTGTATAGACACACTTTATAAAATACATTTGATGACATTTACTGTGATTTTTTGAATAACAGAATATTAGACAAGGAACTGCATTGCCTCAGGATAAGGCATTTTAAAACTATAATAATCACAATGTGATTCAAAAGGGGGGAAAAACTCCATTAATAGATTTCCATAGAAAACAGAAAAACAAAGTGGCTTTTAAGGTAATTCAAGTAACATCAGCATTTATTTAATTCCTACTCACATTCATATCACAACAAGAGTATTGATCTCCATTGTGGTCCAGAATCTTTCGATTATATGTTTTCATAGAATCGGAGAATTTTTTTCAAAATTAATCAGTTTGAGATAATCTATTTCACCATGCATTATCATGTACCTACCCCATCAGAGTCTATAGTATAGAAGCATGGATCTTAATTATATTTATGTGCTGTTTTGTCTCATGGACATAATACAGTATTTTATACACAGAAGATATTCAATATTTTGAATAAATGGGAAAAATAGATTAATCTTTAGCTAAGACTCTGATAATATGTGAAAAAGAACATATAATTTGGAATCCTTGATGTATTCCACATAGTAAATAAATTTGGGATTGATTATACATATATATATATATATATATATATATATATATATATATATATACATATACATATGTAATGTGTATACACATGCAATACATATATAGTATACACAATGCTCCAGATAAACTTTGACATAATGTTTAGGAAATATCAGGAGGTGAAGGAGCAAGACCTACTGGTATTAAGAAAGAGCATTCTAGATCCAGGAAACAAGTACAAATACTTAAGATCAGATCATACCCTGGAGTGTTTGTGGTCAGAGTAGATGGAGTGATTTTGGATTTAAGGGAGATATTAAAGAATCGATAAAGTTAGGGGCCAGACCATGCCAGATACTTATGGGCCCCTTGTAAGGACTTGTTAGATCCTGCCTCTTAACACACTTTACAAAAGGTATTTCCTGACCTCCAGAAACACCATATACAGATAGGATGTATTTAAAAATCTTTTTCTGGAGTAAATTTATCCTCATCATTCTTCACATGAGTAACATCCTTTTGCACCCGAGTTTGTTGCTCACATCACCTATGACATGATGAACTATTTAAAGGAGTAGAATTAAGTTGTAACAGATTACTTTAGTTTGGCTATGTGACACTGAAAGCATTGACCCAGAAGCGCCTATGCAATCAAGGTGGTTAGCTGCTGGCTTTCAGTTTTCCTTCTAGTTTAGTATGCTGATAGTGGGTATAGCAGAGAGTAAGAATGTACATTTCTGTGTATCCTGGTGTCATTTTATGAAATTGCTGGCTCTTCATCTATACCCCAGATGCTAATCATCATTCCTCACTCTGCCTCTGACTTCCACTAGAGTCACAACCAGTTACTTCTTGAAATTGCAGGAGATTGTAATTAATTTCATGTGTCTACATTACTGGGCTAAGGGATGCCAACATCACTGGCAAAGTATGATTTTTGGATGTGCCTGTGAGGATGTTTCTGGAACAGATTAGCATTTGAATAGACTAAGAAGACTGACCTCACCAATGTGGTCAGTTATAATTCAATCGATTGATTCTACCTGCCTTCTTGACCTGAAACATCTGTCCTCTCCTGTACTCCAATGACAGGGCCTGGTTCATGGGCCTTGAGAGTCTGGAACTTAGAGCAGCCCAGGACTTAGAGAAGCCCACCCCCATCAACATCAGTTCTCCAGTCTTCACCCACAGAATGGGAGTTAGACTGTCAGGTCTCCTGATCCTCAGGTCTTTGAATTCACACTGAATTATGCCAACATCAACCATTATTTCTGGTCTTTTTTCTGCAGATGGCAAATTGCAGAACTTCTCATCCTCCATAATGGAATGAGACAGTTCTGTAATCAGTCTCTGTATTTATCTCCTATTGGTTCTGGTTTTCTAGAGAACCCTAATACAAGTAATTACCATGTCCTTTGACAGGACATTTTCACTGTACAAATCTGAAAGTCAGGGTCGGGTTTTTATAAGGTCACTTTTGTTACCTTATCACAGGCAAAATGCAGATCTATGTCTAAATTATCTAACAATGCAGTTATTTCCACAATTTTTGAGTATTTGATTAAATTAATATATAATGGAATGGTATAGCTTAAAATCAAGTAATAAATATGGTTGCTATTGGAGCCCAAGGATCAAACTCTGTGTTTGGGTGATCTTTAAGCAACTTCAACATCCAACTGTAATGCATTAGACTTATTCTTTCATTTATCCATTCTAATATTTGATGTTAATCTTGTACTTTATATTGTATGATATCCTTGAAGAGAAAACACAAACATATTTTCTGCCTGATAGTGCTGCCTGATGGTTTTGGTGAAGGAAGCAGATAGTAGCCAATACTTACAAAAATATTTAAGTTCAGAATGAAGTAGTGAAGCTCATAGACAGTGAGCATGCCAGACAAGGGTATGAGGGAGTTGGCATGCAACAAAGGCTAACACTTCAGTAGGGTGAGCTATTGTAGCCCCAAAGTGACTCCTGGAATCCTGTAAGCTGGGAAACTTGTATCAGGTACTGGAGGATGATTGAAGCACAGTGGGACAAGGTGGTACCAACTTGCAAATCATATTTTCTAAAAAAGAGAGACAAATTAGCAGCCCTAAAGTTTTGAGAAGCCTTTGCCTTACTAGTCTGTCAATCACAGCATTAGTTGGAAAACAGTTTATGGTTTCAATCTGACTGACTCACTGGGAAGAATGCATGTTAACTTTTACAATTTTTCACTTTTAGTGTCTAATATAATCTTCGCATAAATGATGGTGGAAGGGTGAATAAAGAAGTGAGTGTGAAAAAAAATATAATATGAACCTTGCTCACAGTGAAGCCCTGCTTACTGAGAATCCCCCTGCTCCATGGGGGTGGAATGTGACACCTGTAATGAGACACCTGGTGGAATGAGAATCCCCCTGTTCCATGAGGGTGGATTGTATGAGGGATCCTATCCTCATATGACTAAGGATAAACTAATCGTATGTTATTCCTGGGCGCTTGGAATTGTAATGCCATAATTCTAGTGAGTTTTAGCTGATCACTTATTTTGGTTAAGTGAATTCCAGAGCTGAGATTTCCTTGTGCATTAAGAAACAGAAAGGTGGTCTGAAGAGAAAGAAAAACAAAGAAACTCAGATAAGAAAAATTCATGTGAACTCAGAAAGAGAAAAAGAGTATGGTTAACTGCTCCTACAGTGTGAAAGGCCCAAGGACTGGTTTTGTATGAAGTTCGATTGTATTCTTTTCTCTTAACTTTCATAAAATATCCCTGCAATTGTGTGTTAAGAAGAACCCTTGGGTTGGGGTTGTATCTTAATGACTTAATGGTAGAATGCTCATCTAGCATGGTCAAAACCCTGGGTTTGATCCTCAGCACTGCAAAACAAACGGAAAACTAAACTTGCCCCATTATTTAATTTTTAAGCAATTTAGATATGTGTGACTTTAAATTAAAACTGCACTTTTAAAATATAAGACAACTAGATGGGTGAATGGATTTTAATTTAAACTATCTACTGAATTATAAAATTGTGTTACTGAGACTAGTGAGCTCTGATAAGTAAGAAAGCTTCCAGGGATCCAAGAAATGTTGTCATGTGAACAATGGATCAAATAAAGTCATGCTGATGGTGTGCATCCTGAGTACAGATGAGACCTTCCCTATTTTGACACTATCAACATTTTTATTCTTCTGTTGTCCTTGCATTCATCTTACCAACAGGCTCATGATTTAGACTCATGTATAATCAGTAATCAAAATCTGTCTGCATTTAGGCTATGATATCTCAGCAAAGGAGGAGGAAAATAGCTCTTTGTGTGTTCTTAAAGCCCAAGCCAGGCATGGTGGCCCACGCCTGTAATTCTAGCAGCTTAAGAAGCTGAGGCAGGAGGATCGTCAGTTCAAAGTCAGCCTCAGCAAAAATGAGGCATAAAGCTACTCAGTGAGAATCCCTCTTTAAATAAAATACAAGATATGGCTAGGGATGTGGCTCAGTGGTCAAGTGTCCCTGAGTTCAATCCCCATTATCAAAAAAAAAAGTCAAAGTCCAGTGTCACAACATTGTGGTCAAGGGACATTGGGCACTGTCTCTGATTTCCATCAAATGGGCTCCTCAAACTACCTCTGAGTTATGAGCAAAATAATGAAAAGTTGTTTTAACTTTGTCAGTTGCTGAGTGAATGGTGCTCGCAAAGTTCAGGAACTAAAAAATTATTTTTTTCCTAACAAATATTTTATTGAACCATGTGGGAATTGCATAATATATCATCAGAGTTCTTTCCAAATTTATTTGAATATGATCTTATTAAACTTAACTGATAACATAGGAACAGAGAATTTCACAATACCTATTGAATCTTAAGTCTCAATGCAATCACAAAATAATCGTATACATTGTAGAAACCACTGGACTCAATAAAGGAAAGGGAGGTGGTTAATCTGTAAGAATTATGGGAAGAAATTCCTGATAAGCAGATAGATCCTCCAAAAGTTACAGCATATAATATAGGTATTAAACACTGTACATTCTATAGACATGTAATATATACACAATATATAGACATATATAATAAACTTGTGTAAGCATATGTGTCCGTGTGTGCAACTCGTGACTTGGAACAGTGTTGTTTTATAACCTTTACTTCCACACTTGAAACTTCTCCCCACATTGACATTTCACACGGCGTATTGTCTGCAAAGCATGTTTTTCTTAAATTGTCTTGCAACTTTAGGTAAATCTGAAAATTAAACTTCATAAAACCATAAACAAGATAATTCTGAACCAAGAGTCATAAGTAGAAATTAATAAATGTTCTATAGATAGCAAAGCATTTAAAATGCCAAACTATTTTTATTACAGAAAACATTCCATGTATTATACTTGAATAAATATTGCAAAAAAAGATTGTTAAAATTCAGTCAGAAAATTTTGAAAACCATGAGAGTTTAAGTCATTCCAAATTATCACACAGTAGATTTTATGATTAAATATAAATGTAAGATCTCCATGAAGATACCAATATTATATTCCACTATAGATTTTTAATATTCTATTTTCATATTTTCCTCACCCAAGACCAAAATCATCATTAAAGCTTTGAAATGTTTCAGGCAATACATTTGGAATGACACCTAATGGTTTTGTATATCATAAACTGATTGTTAGGGAAAGGCAAGTAGAGTAGAGAATTATCTTGAAAGGCATGACAGTCAATATCTAAGTGCAAGCACTCAAAAAGGAAATGTTTGATGGTGGTTATTTTGTAGTTTCCAGTCAACAGCAGTAAATAGCTAAGAGAACTAATAACTCAGAGATTAAATAACAAACTGGGAGGGAGGGAAAAAAATTCACAATAGAAAAAGAACAATATTCCACACCAGAGACAATAAGAAGTGAACCCAGGGTTGGCAATGTCAGTAGAATTTAAGTTTATTGAATCTTTAAAAAGGGATTCCTGTACCCCTTCCACTGAGGAGCTTCCTAGATTTGGGTGAGGTGTTCCAAAACTAGTGATCAGGTAAGTTTGAGGGCTTTTCCAGGACAGAATGTATAATAATAACTCACCTTTCTGAGGTATAGCCAGGAATCCTATAAAGCCTCATAGAAACCAGTTCCAACATGGCAACCAAGCAGAAATGAAATGCACTGGTTTTCTCAATCTTCCATAACAAAGTGCCCCAAACTATGTGGTTTAACAGGAAAAACATTCCCTCACATGTCTGGAGGCTAGAAACCTAAAATCAAGGTATTGACAAGACCTTGCTCCTTCTGAAGACTGCAGGGGAGAATCTTTCCTCCTTACTTCTGATAACCACGGGTATTTCTTGGCATATAGCAGCATACCAGTCTCTGCCTCCCTCTTTACATGGTTCTTTCAAAGTTCTCTCATCACATAAGGACATCAATGACAATTGATAAAGGACACTCTATCATTATACTTCATATCAAGTCTTGACTTGCTAATAATCCTCTTTCTAAAAAAATTAATTGAGATATTTTCTGAGTTATAGCTTCAACATACATTTTTCAGAGGCACAATACAATCCATGATAAGCACTAATAGATTCCCTCCAATTTGTACTTAATGAATTGTGCAGAGGAAACAGGTGAGAATTCCCAAACAGGTGAGCCCCAGTGAGGACCTTAAAAGTGTCTGAAAAGGCAAGTGGAGAGAAATAGCCTGGAAGTTAGAACAGGAAGGCCTGATGTATAATCATCCAATCTGTCAATCAGAGGCTACAACAAGTTAGAGGACTCAGTAAGTGGGAGGCAAAAGAGATACAGACTCATATGGAATTTTTCCTAAGAAATGGTAATATTCAAAGTGGAGGTGCTGAGAAACATGTTTCTGAAAGGTATTGTGTCCACCTACAACACATATATATATATATATAATATATTAATATTAATAATACATATTATATATTAATATATAGAACATTAGAAGGGAGGATTAGTTACCCAAAGTGACTGGTGAAGCACTGAATACCGCAATGTAAGATTATATAACTTTCTCATGTGACAGTGTGAGTCAAGGTTTTGAGTGAGACAGACCCTCAGTATGACGTTTTGAGGTCTTGGTCTAGAACAGCCACTTCAGTTTGAGGAAGAGAAGCCATATTTACTGGCTTTGGTATGGATAAGATGGCTTTCAAGTGTTACACATAACTTTCTATTCACTGCTCATTTATAGTGACTAATAATATTAATAAAAATATTAAAATGGGGACTCTGTTCTACCTATACTTTCAGCACTTCATTTATAAAAGAGCAAGTGAAATAGTGGAGACTGAGAAATATCACCACCAGAATTAGGGCTTTCAAATATCCTGTTATGATATTATCTCTCTACAAGTAGGTGTTGCTTGGGCAGCTCTAGTTTTTTACTTCACCCCAACTGTTTCAAAACAAATTTGGATCGATTTAAAACAGAGAAATATTGCAAACATAATTTCTGTACAAACCAGTGCTCCTCTTGTATCCTGTTCCCAGAATCAAAAATTTTGAAAGAGTATGCACTCATATCCTCCTTTCCATCAGGATGCATTCTAAGTTGTTGGGAAAGTGGCCCATGGTAAATTGGCAGAGATAACAATACTTTCTGCACTTGAATTTTACCATATCACCAGAGGCATTGCTGACACGTGCTACTGCCCAGGTTCCTTCTGCACATACAAAAGTGTGCACTCTTTTCATTATATTAGCAGTTACCTGAGGTTAAACTCAGTCATTAAGAAACTTCTCTCCTTCACATTTGGCCTTATGCTGGTAAGTAGCAAGGGTCACCAAAAGTACACAAATACATATGTTGCCTAAAACAGGAACAGAAGGTAAAATGAATAGACTGTGGATGCATCAATATAAATAAATTAAATAGTACATTTTTCTGAATTTTTAGCCAGGCCAAAATGTGGCACCATTTTGAAGCAGTATGTTTGAATGCATAGTCACCTGATGGTGATAACCTCTATCTACTGACAACTGGATTTGAGCTGCTAATTAAGCCTCAAAGAACACAATGTTAATGAGAAAAATCTGGAAGCAAACAAACAACAATTTCAATTAATATTAACGACCAAAAGCATAATGTAATAATATTCTATGGCTAAACATCAGATTTTAAATACTAGAAAATCCATACTCTTTTGGTTTTGATGAAAGCTGCAAATTCTCTGTGCAAGATATTTCACATGCTAATATCCAAAATTTATATTAATATCTGAACCAAGGAGTTAAGGTGGAAAAATGTTGTTCTGAAACACAATTAACTGTCAAAAATACACACTGAGGACAAATCAAATGATTATGATATAATATAACTTGAGAATTCTGAATACAATTTTAATGGCTAAAAACCCACCATGAATGTATGAACATTTAAAACACCTTTAAGGTAAATCATCCCCATCAACTTGACATAGTCATGGGAAACAGCATGAATTATTACTTTTTCTGCTGGAAATATGTATTTCACACGAAATTTAAGATAAGGAAATGCATATCAAAAATGCCTTAAGAAACAAAGTTCAACTAAACAATTTTCTTCCAAATTAGCATTTATTTATCTAAGGTTTTTTTTAAGTTCCTGCAATGACCACAAGAGCATAATATATATACTGTGAGAGGTCCTATGACAATTTCAATTATACTGTTGCATATCTAGGATGAGACGTGCTTAATAATTAGGGCCCATGCATAAGGTAAACCATCACTCTGTTGGAATGGACCTTTTAGTGTACACAAGAGTTTAGATTAGATAGTAGTTTTTGAGCGAGGAACGTTATGATACATCATAGGAACCAACACACCTTTTAAATACCTGCTGTGAATTTATTGCCCCAGGTGGGCCTTGGCAATTGCCTTGCCGACTGCCTCTTTCACATCCTTGTTCCTCAGACTGTAGATCATGGGATTCAGCATAGGAATGACTGTGGTATAAAACGCAGCCACCATTTTTCCCTGCTCCACAGACTCCTCGGTCGGCCTCCTGAGGTACATGAATATAAGGGTACCATAAAACATGGAAACAGCGGTCAGGTGGGATCCGCAGGTGGAGAAGGCCTTCTTCCGCCCATCAGCAGAGCGCATGCGCAGAACCGCGACAACAATCAGGGTGTAGGAGATGAGGACCACCGACAGGGAGTACGTGAAGTTAATTCCAGCAATAACAATCATTGTGAATTCTTTGATGTGCACTCCTCCGCAGGCGATCTTGATGAGTGGAGGATCTGCACAATAGAAGTGGTTGATTTCAAAATTTCCACAGAAGTATAAGCCATATGTCCACAATGTGCATATTAAGCTCACAGAGAATCCATAGGCGTAGGGCACAGAGATGAGCCGAGCACACACAGTCCTGGACATTCTACTTCCGTAGAGCAGAGGTTTGCAGATGGCCATGTAGCGATCGAAAGCCATCACTGCCAAGATGTAGACCTCCACGTGCACGAGGGCGATGAAAAAGTAGCACTGCACCAAACACCCCGCGTAAGAGATGGTCTTAGTCTCCGAGAGTAAGTTTTCCAGCATCTTGGGGGTGACATTGGAGGAGAACCACACGTCCACGAAAGACAAGTGACTCAGGAAAAAGTACATAGGGCTCTGAAGCTGTGGGCTGATGCTGATCAAAACGATCATGCCGATATTCCCTAGCAGAGTGATCATGTAAACCACCAGGAACACCACAAAAAAGAGTACCTGGAGATCCCGACGTCGGGTCAACCCCACCAGAATAAATTCTGTTACATCGGTGAAATTTGGCATTGCCTTAACAGAGACCAAGTCTGTGCTGCTATGGAAAAATTCATTAAAGCGTGAATATGCTTCTGAATACATGAATGTTCTTGAATGTTTTGAGTTACGTTTACCTTTATCATTTTTAAACAACATAAAAATATAGAGCAGATTTATCACTATATGAAAAATGGATTTTGAACATAATAGACCCTAGAATTTTAAATCTAAATACCCCTGTTAGAGATTTTCATGATAGTACCTGATTCATTTTGGCTGTTGATTAGTGTGAAAATAGGTAGATGGAAGTTGTGGAATTTGGTTTTGAATGGAGCTGAAGTCATGGGCTTTCCTATGCAAAAAATCTGACCTTGACTAAATTTCCTTATTATCAAAGCTGGATTTGATACTATTTCTGAATGTTACTACTTTGTTTTAAGTGTGAAATACGTTAAACATAGTTTCAAGGCATTGCAAAAAACATAAGCTAATACTACTGTAATTTCAATCCCTGCAAGTACATACATTTATCTTCCTTTACACATAATCACGAGCTCAGTAGTAACTGGATCAGTCTTATTTACCTTGGAACTCTTGGAACTCTTAAAATTACCTGACAATAATTGTATGTACTAGATAATCAGAAATTGTCACATATAAAGTTTTTAAAGGGTCCTGATCTAGACATTAGCTTCATATTCCATACCTGAGCATTTCAGATCATACATTAATTATTCCAATAATAACGATAACATTATTTAAGAAAGAATTTTCTAGAGGCAACTGTCCCAGGTTGATATATTTGTATGACTAGCTAGCATTTAATAAAGCTTCATTAAATCATTTGCCTGCAGTTGCATTTGAAACAAGTTCTATTAACATGTCCATGTTAAAAATTAAGAAAAAGAAGCATTGAGAAGTGTAAAGTGTAAAGCACCTCCTTGGAACAGATATCTAAATTGGCAGTACTAGAGGGCAAACCAAATAAGTTGCTTCCGTTATTTATATCTTTAATAATCCTCTCTTGCTACCTATTTGATAACTTAATCTACAAAGGTATTCCTTTTCTTTTAAAATTCATTTAGATCATCCTCAAAAAAAGATGAAAATCATCCCTGAGATGCTTCATTCTTCATGGATTCTTATGAGCTTTGGGGACCAAGAGCAGGGTGGACTTACACAAAGCAGGCCCCTACTTCTTCCATCCCTCCAGGTTTAAATTGGGATCAGAAGGTAAGTGGCTTCTGTGATAAAACAATATGTTACATATATGTATCATCTCTCTAAAAATCAAGTAGGTAAATTAAGTAATTGACATATAAGGAATCTAGTTTTAATTTTCTGCATTTTTCATGAAGTTGTTTAAATTGCTGGATTAATGATTCCCACTACTTCAATATTAATGAGGAAATCAATGGTCCAGTAAAACAATTTGATAGAAAGTAAATCTATGAATAAATGCACAGTTTTTCTTTTTAAAAATAGCATGGGAAATTGCAAGATTTAAAATCATGAATCTGTTTGCAAAAATATATAAAACTCACAGACTTACCATCAGCACAAGATAACACCAAATGGAAATTTCTCATTATTCATTATATATATAAAGACTAGAGCATTAGGAGCATTGGGAATATCCCTCTAAGGTACTATCTATGCAATTATTAAAGAAATAATGACTAAAATTCTAGAAACATCTCAGGGGTAGAAATTAAGGAGTGTTGAGGGGAAGCATAATTCTTAAAATAGAGATATGAAAATACTTGACACAATGGCATAATTTATCTCCCACCACTACATGGGTTCTGTTCTTTTTTCATTCATACATTGGCAGTTATGGGACTCAGCAATATTCATGATGTGCATGATGTACTGTGGTGGGCATTTACTTCTCTTTACTTCCTCTTATGCACTTGGAGTGAGGAGACGGGATATCAACAATGCATGCACTCTGCATTGCAGGGCTGTTCTTGTGTAGGGTGTCACAGTGTAGGTCAGGGTAGGATCTAGGAAAAAGTGTGTATAGAGGCCATAGGTGAAGAAGGAGAGGGATGTGGAATTCAGACACATCTGGAGTTTAAGTCTTGACACTAAAACTTTATGTGAACTTGAACAAGTAACGTTCTTCTGAATCTCAATGTTCTTCTCTACAGAAAGTAGAAACTCTTATTTTACACTGTGATTGTGATAATCTCAAATATTACAGGAAAGTTTCACCCTACAACCTCTTGTATATGAAGCACTTAAAAAATTCACATTATTTGTACACTTCCTCTTTCATAGAATTAAAAGGTATCTCATCACCTCAATGAGATTGTAGCTAATTTAATCTTTACTTTGAAGCATAAAAATATGCATGTGTAAAATAACAACTAGATTAAGGATTTAAGGCCTAGTTGAGATAGCTAACAAGACAAAAATTTTAAAAAACCTACATTATTCATCAACTCTAAATTCTGTATTGCTCAATTCAACCTAGAAAATTACTGACAAAATTGTGCTAAGACAAGTTTTTCTTCTGCATCCTTTAGTGCTCAAGTACCCAGGAATCTTAAACTTCTCACTTATGATAGACAAAACCCATTAAATTAACTTGTTTGATCAGGGAATTGTGACTTTGCAGATAGTATCTCAAGAAAAGATAGAATTAAAAATTTGAGAGTACGTGTGTGTGTGAGTTACAGTTCTTCAGCTGTGCAAACACCAGTTTAAGTCCATTTAAAATGAGGTACAAGAGAGATATCAAGTTCTGTTAATATTAGTTTGACAGGATATCCCGTTAACAACAAATATACCATTGTAACTACTTTTTTCAAATACATAAATTTAAGAGAATAACATGTCTTAGATATAGATGTACAAAACTTCACATATGAATGTCAATTTAATTTATTTGGTGGATTCTGATGATCTTGGGTTGAAAATGGTACTTCAACCCACTAATTCTACCCACTTTTCAGTCAGACTGAAGACAAGGAATGGCAGAATGTGTGCTTTCTGATGATTGCAAAGTTAGGGTTGCAATGTGAGGATTACTGGAATCCTGGAAAGAGACTGGTCATTTTCGCTTCTCAAGAAACAAAGAAAATCTAAAAACTGATAAAGTACAATAGTATTGAGATTTTCAAAACAGTAGTTTGGAGAGACCCCATCAAGCACACTTAAGGAAGCATTCAATGTATAGTATTCTCACAACTGTCAGTAAGTATCGACCTGAAAATAGAAAATTGGCCTAAATATGTTATTGTTTTACAAGACAAATTAGTTTCTAAAAGGGCAAATAAACATTTCACAAATTCATCCATGACTCATTTAAATAGGAAAAACAAAGTATATTATATCTGGCTAATAAGATGATAATTTAGGGTAGTGCACATATAAATTTGGTGCAAGTGATCTTTTCGATTTATTACTTTTGTCCTAATCTTGAATGCTTTTCTTTTTTTTAATTTGTTTACATCTTTTTTCTTTTTTTATTATTATTTACTTATTGATTCGTTGAACACAAATGGAGTACAGCTATTGTTTCACTGGTTGTACACAAAGTAGAGTCGCACCATCTGTGCATTCATGCATGTACACAGGGCAATGGTATCTGTCACACATTCTGTTATTAATTTACCCCCCACCCGCCCCCACCCCTCCCTTCCCTCTATGCTAGCTATCTTTCCTCCATTCTTGCCATCTTTCCCCCCCACATTATGCATCATCATTCATTAATCAGAGAGACCATTCGGCCTTTGGATTTTGGGGATTGGCTGATCTCACTTAGCATAACAGTCTCCAACATCATCCATTTACCTACAAATGCCATAATTTTATTCTTCTTTATGGCTGAGTAATATTCCATTGTGTATATATACCACAGTTTCTTTATCCATTGATCTACTGAAGATCAATGGTACAGAATAGAGGACACAGAGACAAACCCAAATAAATACAGGTATCTCATACTTGACAAAGGAGGCAAAAACATGCAATGGAGAAAAGACAGCCTCTTCAACCAATGGTGCTGGGAAAACTGGAAATCCATATGCAGCAAAATGAAACTAAACCCATATCTCTCACCCTGTACAAAACTCAACTCAAAGTGGATCAAGGACCTAGAAATCAGACCAGAGACTCTGCACCTAATAGAAGAGAAACTAGGTCCAAATCTTCATCATGTTGGCCTAGGACCAGATTTCCTTAACATGACTCCCAAAGCGCAAGAAATAAAAGCACGAATCAATGATTGGGATAGAGTCAAACTAAAAAGCTTCTTCTCAGCAAAGGAAACAATCAGCAATGTGAAGAGAGAGCCTTCAGAGTGGGAGAAAATCTTTGCCACACACACTTCGGACAGAGCACTAATCTCCAGAATCTACCAAGTACTCAAAAATCTTTACACCACGAACACCAATAACCCAATCAATAAATGGGCCAAGGAAATGAACAGACACTTTACAGAGGAAGACCTACAAGCAATCAACAGATTTATGAAAAAATGTTCAACATCCCTCATTATAAGAGAAATGCAAATCAAAACCACCTTAAGATTTTATCTTACCCCAATTAGAATGTCTTTTATTAAGAACACAGGCAACAACAGGTGTTGGCGAGGATGTGGGGAAAAGGGTACACTCATACATTGCTGGTGGGAGTGCAAGTTGGTGCAGCCACTCTGGAAAGCAGTGTGGAGATTCCTTAGAAAACTTGGAATGGATCCACTATTTGACCCTGCTATCCCACTCCTTGGCCTATACCCAAAGGACTTAAAATCAGATTACTACAGTGATGCAGCCACATCAATGTTCATAGCTGCTCAATTCACAATAGCTAGATTATGGAATCAACCTTGAATGCTTTTCATTATCAGGAAGAGGTAAATCAACTAAATTTTTTGAAAGTTTTCATTGCTTTCTGGTTTCCTTATCCCTCCACAAAAATATTTGCATTAATATTTAGTAAATACTAGAAAACTAATAATAGAACACAAAATCTAGAAATACTAGAAAACAAAATCAATTCAGCATTATTTTATTTGTTAAAGAAAGATTTGCTGATCAGTTTGTGCATGGCTTCTTTCACATCCTTGTTCCTGAGACTGTAGATTAGAGGATTCAACATGGGGATCACTGTTGTGTAGAACACCGCCACCATCTTCCCCTGCTCCACTGACTCCTCTGTGGGACGTCTGAGATACATGAAGATCAGAGTTCCATAAAATATGACCACAGCTGTCAGATGGGAACCACAGGTGGAAAAGGCCTTGCGCCTCCCTTCTGCTGAGCGCATTCTGAGAATGGCCATGAGAATGAATAGGTAAGAGATGATGACCACAGTCAGGGAGTATGTGAAGTTGATACCGGCAAGTATGATCATTGTGTACTCTTTCACGAAGGTCCCAGCACAGGCCATTTTGATGAGAGGAGGGTCTGCACAGTAGAAGTGGTTGATCTCAGTTTTCCCACAGAAGTACAAGCCATAAGTCCATAGAGTTGCTGCCAGACTGGTCAGAAAACCATAGACATAAGGGAAGGAAATCAGGCGGATGCAGACCACCCTGGACATCTTGCTGCCATAGAGCAGAGGGTTCCCAATGGCCATGTATCTATCAAAGGCCATCACGGCAAGAATGAAGATTTCTACATGGACCAGGGCAATAAAGAAAAAGCACTGGACTAGACAACCAGCATAAGAAATAGTTTTTGTCTCTGATAGCAGGTTTTCTAACATCTTAGGGGTGACATTGGAAGAAAACCACACATCAACAAATGACAAATGGCTGAGGAAAAAATACATGGGGCTGCTAAGCTGAGGACTGACCTTGATTAATATGATCATTCCAATATTACCCAACACAGTGATGATGTAGACCATGAGAAAAATGAAGAAGAAGAGAACTTGCCATTCCTTACGACTGGTTAATCCCAAAAGAATAAATTCAGTCACATCTGTGAAATTCAGCATTTTGTCAATGAGTTATAAATATCTGTAAAAAATATAATGAAATAAAGAGAGGTGTTAATGTAAATAAATGGTTTGAAAGTCTAGAATATATTGCTGCAGCTTTATAATGTGGGCAGTAATTGGAAGAATGATTGACAGTTTTTTGTTTTGTTTTGTTTTGTTTTTTTGCCGTGCTGCAGATTGAACCCAGGGCCTTGGGCTTGTGAGGCAGGCATTCTACCAACTGAGCTATACCCCCAACCCTGATTGACAGTTTTGGGGGGATTCAGAAGAATTCAAGAAGAGTTTTGTAATAATTAGCAAATTTATTCCCAAAGACATACTGTAACTTGTAAATGTCTTCTGCAAACATTTTATAAGTTATATTCCAAGGAAACAACAGTATTTTCTATAAACTTAGTAGATACTATTGAATAAAATTAATATATGTATGGGAAATTATATTGGCTAAGGTTTATATACTGTCCAATATCTTAGAAGTATACAAGCTCCCAAGTAATTCTGTGAGGAGCTGTTTTGGAAAAAAAAGCTAATGGATTTACTTGTCATATTTTACTTATAATTTATATGCATTTAGGTTTTTGTATATATTTTTAAATTTTAATACATACATATGAAGTGAGAGATTTCATTTACTTCAATGAACATTCACAGTCAGTAAAACACAAAGTGAAAACTATCCTTTAAGAACCTGATAAAGCTTCTAAGCAGAACAATGGATGTGCTGGAAATTGGAATCTGGATTGTGTCCTACTTTCTGGCTGTTAAATATCATGCCTGGAGTACATGATTATCCCCAAGATCTCATCTTAACCTTCAGGATTATACATTGTACTATCACAATCTGATGAACCGTATCCCCAGTTAGTTACCAGGAAAGGCAGAGTGCAGGAAAACAGGCAATTCTCACTGTTGTGAAAATAACCTCTTATGTAAAATCCACAACTTTTCACTCACCCAAGCTAGAATGAAAATTTGTCCTCATGTAAAGGAGAAAGCTACCAGCCAACATAGACCAGACTGACTCTCTATGACCCCAGTGTGCCCAGCAGATTAATAAAAGTGCAAGGCATCAACTAGTAAATAAATATTTATTAAAATATTAAGTATGCATAAAGTTGTCTCAAAATTTAGAAAAAGTACCTTAGAATATAGTTATGTACAGGCTATAAAATCTGCTACAAATTTGTGCAAAGTGTTTTCAAAATTTTTAGATTCAGCCCTGATTAGAGATTACAAACACGTCAGCAGATCACATGTGCTGTCTGATCCAACAGATCATATATGCTGCGTGTGTGGGGCTGAGCTTTTGTTTTTTGTGTAATTTTCAGAGACTAGCACTGGAGGAATTATTATTTGAAGGGTCAGATCTGATTATGTGGCACCAAAGATGATCCAACATAAATAAATATATTAAAAATGGCAGGAAAGAATCCTGACTGATGATTAACCAGGTGATGGGTAGCAAAACCCAAACACTGGAAAGCTGGACATTGGCTCTGACTCAAGGAGTGTGGTATCTGCAAAGTAGTAAAGGGCCAAGGACTTCAAGTGCATTTACAGGATTCCCCCCACAAGCTAAGTCAAAAATGTATTCATAACCTCCTGTCGCTGGTCACTTTATTGCAAGCCAAATTATCAACAAACGTGGACTTTTTGCCAAGGTTATGTATAAAGTAACATATGGACTCCAGTTAAATATAATAACAGAATGTGTGACAGATACCATTGCCCTGTGTACATGCATGAACGCACAGATGGTGTGACTCTACTTTGTGTACAACCAGTGAAACAATAGCTGTACTCCATTTGTGTTCAATGAATCAATAAGTAAATAAAAAAAAATATATATATTTCTATTTCTATTGTCAGACCTTGATTGAAGGCTTCAAGACATTTCATGTACTTGGGAATGTTTTATTCTTATTTTGTTTTGCTTCCAATTTATCTGTTCCTCAATATGATTTAATAATCATCCTGATGCATATTTGTGTGGATTCATAAACATAAAAATTAATATTGACAATTAACATTTAATAAACATGATTATTAAATGCACTCCATCAATCATTCATAGAATATCTAATCTCTTTTGAAAATTCACCTTCTTTTTCCCTCTCACATTCATGCACAAGTTGCATGGAATCATTAAAGTATTGGTACAAAAAATAAAATGAAATGAAACCTAAGATACAAGCTTCATCTGATGAATGCATTTTTTACCAACCTGATAATGAAGAGAAATACTGCCATTAAGAATCCAGAGTTGGGCTGGGGATATAGCTTGGTTGGTAGAGTGACTACCTCGCAAGCACAAGGCCCTGGGTTCAATCCCCAGATCCTCAAAAAAAAAAAAAAAAAAAATCCAGAGTTGGGTGAGTGCAGCTGTATGCACCTGTAATCCCAGTGGTTTGGGAGGCTGAGGTAGGAGGAACACAAGTTGAAACCCAGCTTCAGCAATTTAGCAAGACCCTAAACATCTTAGTGAGACCTTGTCTCAAAATAAGAAGGGCTGAGGATATGACTCAGTGGTTAATATCCCCTGGGTTCAATCCCCAGCACCCTCCCACACACACATACAAAGAATTCAGAGTTGAAAAGAGACTATTAAACTACAGAAGTGAAGGTCAAGCAACATCAATCTGGCAAAAGGGAAACTGGAAGTAGTCTACAAGAGAATTCTGTTTTAAATGTTTTCATTGCTCCTTGTTTTCAAGGAGCAATTAAGAATTTTCCTTAAAGAACGACCCTAGGGAAGTCCATCTCCAGAGGAAGAGTCAGTTGATTACTTTTTTTTAATTACTAACTTGTACAGTATTATTCCTCTCTTTCACAATAATTCTGTAGGGTCTCTGTTTGCTCTCCATTGCACTGTTGTGAAATATGAGACTGGGCAATGAACAAAGATAAAGAATTTTTCATCTCACCATTCTGCAGGCTGTGAAGTCCAAGGTCAAGGAGCCACCTTTGGTGAGGGACTTCTTGGTGGATGAGACTCTGCAGAGTCCTGAGGCCTCTCTGGTCATCACATGTCAATAGGGTTTGCAGGAAGCCAAATTGGCTTGAAAAGAGAGCAACTGTGACCCATCAACCCCTTAGTCCATGAATGGATTAACCCATTCATGAGGGCTCTGCCAATTATGAATCACCTCTTAAAATCCCAACTGGCTCCACTTCTTAATACCTCGCAAGGAGATTCAATTTCAACATGAGTTTTGTTGGGGACATTCCCCACCAAAAATAAGAGCAAGTGGGTCTTGAAATCATGCAAAATTTTGCTTTGGATTTATGTCATATTAGGCCTGTTGATGATATTACTCAATCTGTATATGCCAATCCTTTGTTATAAAATTCAGTGTATTTGTGTTTTTCAGTAAAGATGAATTAAGAATTATTTTCTATAATTAAAATTATAGCATATCAAAGTGGGAAAACTACATAATTAAACTCCCTCATTTTATTAGTATAATAAATATTATATTGGCTACAATATACTTATTGAAGTAAACATGGCTGTGTTGTGCAAATTTAGCTAGATTAAATTCTTGCAACCAGCCCCTTACGTGATTATTACTCCCATATCATACAAGAAACATAATTCCATTCTTCTCCCACTCCCCACCCCTCCACCAGATTTTATATCATCATCCACTTTTGTCTGCAAATGTCATAATTTTATTCTTCTTTATGACTGAATAGTATTACATTGTATATATATACCACAGGGTATTAAAAATGGTGGAATGAGACAGACATCATTACCCTACGTACATGTATGATTAACAAAAATGATATGAATGTACATCATGCACAAACATAGATATGAAAATTTGTACCCCATATGTGTACAATGAATCAAAACGAAGTCTGTAAAAATAAAAATAATAAAAAATAAAAAATTATAATAATAAAAAGAAATATCAGATAAAAAAAGAAATACAATTTCAGATGTTCAATGATTTATTCAAGATTTCTCTTTGACAATCATGAAATTCGTTTGGAAAATTAAAGACTAAGAATAGTCAAAGCAATCCTTAGCAAGAAAAATGAAGCAGGAGGCATCACAGTACCAGAGTTTATATTATACTAGGGAGTCATAGTAACAAAAGCAGCATGGTATCGGCACCAAAACAGATATGTAGACCAATGAAACAGAATAGAAGGCAAAGAGACAAACCAACAGAATACAATTATCTCATACTAGCAAAAGGTGCCAAAAACATGCAATGGAGAAATGATGGTCTCTTCAACAAATGGTGCTTGGAAAACTGGAAATCCAGATATAGCAAAATGAAGTTACACAAAAATCAATTCAAAGTAGATTAAGGACTTAAGAGACTCTGCCTATAGAAGAAAAAGTAGGCCCAAATCTCTACCATGTAGGCTCAGGAACTGACTTCCTAAACAAGAGTCCTAAAGAACAAGAAGTAAAATCAAGAATCAATAAATAGGATGGAATCAAACTAAAAAGCTTTTTCACAGTGAAGGAAACATTCAAGAACATGAAGAGAGAGCCTACAGAATGAAAGAAAATCTTTGCCACCTATACCTCAGATACAGCGCTAATTTCCAAGATATATAAAGAACTCAAAAACCTTAACAACAAAAAATCAAATAACCCAATTAATAAATGGGCAAAAGAACTGAACAGACACTTCACCAAAGAAGAAATATGATTGGTCAACAAATATGTGGGAAAACTGTTCAATATCTCTAGCAATTACAGAAATGCAAATCAAAACTACACTGAGATTCCATCTCACTCAAGTCAGAATGGCAATTATCAAGAATACAAGTATCAATAAATGTTGGTGAAGATGTGGGGGAAAAGGTACACTCCTACTTTCCTGGTGGGACTGCAAATTGGCGCAACCACTATGGAAGACAGTGTGGAGATTCCTCAGAAAACTTGGAATGCAACCACCATTTGACCCAGTCATCCCACTTCTAGGTTTATACCCAAAGGACTTAAATAGCATACCATATCAATGTTTATAGCAGCTCAATCCACAGTAGCCAAGCTATGGAACCAACCTAGATACCCTTCAACAGAGTAAACATTAAGGAAAATGTGGTACATATCCACAATGAATCAGGAGGGAAATCCTCTGTCCCCAGGTCATGAGAGAGAGAGAGGTAGAGCAGGTAGGCTGGTGTACTAGGAAGGAGAGTTCTTACCTCTGGCTGGAGTCTTTCCAATATGGTGTTCTCCTAATACCGAGGAAGAACCTTTGCTCTGCTGCTCCTCTTGCACTGGCCCCTACCCTACAGTCCAATCAAAAATCTGAAACTACAGTGCTACTTTTAAAATGAGTCGGTTCATATCACTGCTTTGCCCTGAACTGTCAGGTGGCTTTCCATCTTCCTAAAGTACAAGTTCAGCTCATGTTAAATAATCTGCCACCCATCCCATTATGCCTCTAATGTCTCATTCCATTGCTGCCCCCAATGGCTTTCAAGCTGTCTGTGAATTGTAGATGAGTACTTGCATTTTATGGTCTGTTACTGGCTGGCAGGAATCTTCATGGCTAATCCCTTCACTATTTGTATGTGTGTTTTGCTCACCTCTTTTTTCTTGCCATATGGTTGTTTGTTTTTGAAGTCCTGGAGACTGAACCAAGTGCTTTACACATGGTGGGCAAATCTTTTACCACTGAGCTATATCCCTATCCCCTACATCCCCCTTAATAAAAGCAAGTCTCACCATCAAGCCTTAACCACATGCGCCTATTCACTTATTCTGCCAGTTCTTCTCCAAATTTTGCCATAACACCACAATTCAACATGCCACATAATTCACTTCATTATTATGCTAATTGCTTGTATATGTCTCACACCATTGAAATATGTCTTGTCAATCAACCATACATGAAAATATGTTCAACATCTCTAGTAATAAGAGAGATGCAAATCAAAACCACCTTAAGATTTTATCTCACCCCAATTAGAATGTCTTTTACCAAGAATACAAGCAACAACAAGTGTTGGCAAGGAAACACCTGTGGGGTGTTCCCCACCTTGAGGGGAAAAAGGTACATTCATATATGACTGGTGGGACTGCAAATTAGTGCAGACACTCTGGAAAGTGGTGTGGAGATTCCTTAGAAAACTTGGAATGGACCCACCATTTGACCCAGCTTTCCCACTCCTTGGCCTATGCCCACAGGACTTAAAATCAGCATACTACAGTGATGCAGCCACTTCCATGTTCATAGCTACTCAATTCACAATAGCTAGATTGTGCAACCAACCTAGATGCCCTTCAATAGATGAATGGATAAAGAAACTATGGTATATACACAATGGAATATTACTCAGCCATAAAGAAAAATAAAATTATGGCATTTGTGGGTAAATGGATGCAGTTGGAGATGGTCATGCTAAGTGAGATTAGCCAATCCCCCAAAACCAAAGACCGAATGATCTCTCTGATAAGTGGATGATGATACATAATGCAGGATGGAAAGGAGGCAAGAATGGAGAAAGGATGGATTGCATAGAGGGAAGGGAGGGGTAGGGTCGGGGAGGGGAGTAAGAATAATAACAGAATGAGACAAACATCATTACCCTATGTTCATGTATGATTACACAAATGGTGTGGCTCTACTTCCTGTACAACCAGAGAAATAACAGTTGTACCCCATTTGTGTACAATGAATCAAAATAAGTTAATTTAAAAAAAAGAAATATAAGGCTTGTGAAATCAAGTTTTTTTTTCTGTTTTTTTATTAGTGAGAATTATCTAAAACAGGACCTGGTACATAATAGACACTCAGGTAATACTCAGATGAATGAATGACTGAATGAACGAAACAGCAATTCATAATGTTGAGGAACAGGTCAAAAGAAACATAAAAAATACATTCTACATGTCCTATTACTGACATTTTAAAATTAATGAGGAGTATGAAGATTATTAAATAAAGGATAGCAGTTTTCACAAAAAACTACTCATGGATTCTTGCCTCAGGTAACATACAAAAACAAATTCTGAATGAATTAAATTAGGCATATTTCAAAAACATATGCATTGCATGATCTTTTGTATGAATGAACACACTATGTGTTAAAACAACACAGGTTACCACAACAACTTCTGAAATCTTGGCGGTGTAGCAGAGTGGAAGTTTATTTCTTGATCACATAATAGGTAAGTGGGCAAGTTGGCAGGGCGCTATCACAGTGATTCTACAGCCAAACCTTTTACTCTGGGCTTTCACACCATTTCTGGAGCCCTGGAGAGCTTAGCTTGCATCTGATGGGCAGACAAAATAAGACATAAAATGCAAGGTGAATCCTGGGAGACCTTCACAGTCAGTGTAAATACAGTATGCAACCCTTCTATGCTTGTCTTTAGCCCTCAGCCACTTGAACAAGTGCAAAGGAAGCTGAAAAATTTAACTACATTTTTTTTTGTTTTATTTTACACTATAAAAGATGAAATTGGATTTGGAGACAACATAGAGGACTCCACAACTCAGAGCCATGCATTTGAAAGAGAACCTTTTTTTTCATAACACTAATGAAGAGACTAACAAGACAAGCTTAGGAGATCTGTGGAGATATATATAATATATATATGTGTGTATATATATATATATACACACACACATTATATATATATAATGTGTGTATGTAGGGGCACACCTTAAGATGGCGACCGCATTAACAACACCCTCGGGGCAAAAGCCTCCCCCACTCGTGGTACCACCAAGGTGGCGGCCCAGGATTGGCTCATTCAACTTCCATGAACCTGAGCAGCTTTACATCTTAGCAGACCTCTGCCCTGCAGGCCTTGCTGTATACTGCATGTGCTGTTGACCTTTAAAATGATTGGCCCCCGCCTGTATCTCCTCCCCTTGCTCCCTTTTCATATGCCTGTTTCACTTCTCCATTAAACTGAGATACTGCTCAACAGACTCCCGGCTGGTGTGCGTTTTTCAGCTGTCGACACTCACCATCCTGTTTGACCCCGTGCCCCTCTGGCTGGTCCAGGGTGGGCACCCAACCTTTGTTGTTCGGTGCGGAACAACATGTGTATATATGTCTATATATATATATCCTTTTTTCTTTTTTTGCTACTGGGTATTGAACTCAGGAGCACTCAATTCCTGAGCCACATCCCCAGCCCTATTTGTATTTTATTTAGAGAAAGGGTCTCACTGAATTGTTTAGCACCTCACCATTGTTGAGGGTGACATTGAACTCTCCATCTTCCTGTCTCAGCCTCCCTATCGGCTGAGATTACAAGCATGCACCACCATGCCCAGCAGATCTGAGGATATTACCATTGAAAATGGAAGTATATATAAACATAATGAAAAGAGAAGATGCTTTAAACAGAAGATGTGGCATGTTATAATAGTGAATCAGTCCACTGGTGTGATTAACATTTCAGGGTTGGGGGTCCTAGGAATGGAACCTAGGAACTTGCACATACTAAATAGAATTAAGCTACATCTACATCCTCTTTAAATGTTATTTTAAGATGGAATCTCATTAAGTTGCCCAGGTCAGACTTGAAGTTTTGACCCTTCTGCCTCAGTCTCCCAAGACATTGGGATTACAGATATATGCTACCTTGCTCAGTTTAGTGAATATTTACTAATCACTTTTTATCACTTTGTGAAGAGATAATGATAGTGGCATTACAAATCAGAAATGATCCTCTTCTCTAAAGGAAGATACAGTTCACTGAGTTAACATTCTAAAACAGAGAGGAATTAAGATAATTAATTTATTTAAAAAAATATGAATTGACCAACAGAAAAATAATGAGTATTAAAAAATAATATTCAAATAATTCAAATGCCTAAGGAGCATATTGTAGCATTTAACTTCATTAGTACTCAGGTGTTTTCAAGTTAAGACAATGAGGAATTTTCTGTCTCTCAAACTGACTAAACTTTACAATCTGTCTTTCAGAATATTTGCTAAATAGAGAAAGGACCCTTGGTGCAGTTGGCAGTTTGGAATTATAAATGTGATGAGCATAATATGAGAATAAGGTGATGTACTAGGTATCATAAAATATATGCTAAATAATAAGCATTACATGATAAAAGGAATCTTATTTTTTATGAGACCACTAGTTTGGTACCAAAGGAAATCCCTAAAGAAGAATCTCTACAAAATTCTGATCAAATTGACTAATCTGAAAAAAAAGAAAAGAACACACAAGTGCACACACACACACACACACACACACCCATAACACAGACCCAGATATGCAGGTACACTTATATATGCACATTTATATATGAATCTGTGCATATTTGTAAGTACATAACTTTTATTTCTTTATGAAAACCCCACTTCCATATGTCGTTATAAATTCATTGGTAACAAAAGATGAATAGAATGTGCATCCTAACAGAAAAGGTCATAGATCTGGGACAATTTAGAACTAAATTCAGCTTTTCATGCCAAAAAAAATTTCCATGATTTCCAAATCAAAGATTTTTAAAACTGAGGCAACAATATGGTAAAATAACAAAAGATAGGCTATATTTTATATGTAAATTATGATTGTTAAATGATACAAATGAAGGTACTACAATATCTAATGGAACAGTTGCTTTCTCTACCACCAAACCCAAATGCCAAACAAAAACATAAAGCAAAAAAGAAAAAATGTATCACTCTATCTCTTCAAAATATCGTACAATTTACTAAAATCTACTTAGGGAAGCTCATTGCAAATTCCAAAACACAAATGAGGTGGAGTCATGAATGACACCTTCTGGTAGTCGTTTAAAAAGGTAAGACTTAAATGATGTCTTAAATAGCTATCAGAGCATATCAAGTAGGTACTTTATGGATGATTTTATTAATAAATTAATATGCATTGAAAGTGAAATCACATGTAGCATGTAACCTATTAATGTTAATCAGTGCTGGTTACTTTACACTAGATATTCGATCTTCAAGGACATTTTCTCCAAAGATAACAATGTCTTGGGGTGAGACCATATTCAGTTTAAGCACTTTGTAACTGTGACATGTAATCCAGAACCTAGTCCTCCTCTAGATACCAGGGATACTAGGGAAAAGACCCTAGATACCATTATATTTCCCACAGCAGAATTGAAATGGTGAGTTGGTGAATGTCCAAGGGCAATGAAAAAAATGTCCTGAATTAAAAATCAACCTACTGAATTCCACATTATGTGGGAGGGAAAGTCTACAGAGGATGTTGTCAGAGTGTTTCCATCCTTACAGATTTCATGACCCAGGGAGTCCTGTTTACAACTGCTTCCCTCAACTCTGCTCCTTTATTCCCTTTTCAATTATATTTACTTTAGTCATTGAAAAGATAAATGATCAATTCCTCAAAAATTTCTGAAAGCAATAATTAACCTCCACCTGTTCTAATGAGCTATGAACCTTATCCTGCATTTCCAATTTTATTTAGTTAGAAATGCTCTACTGATGGCCTTGTTCATGGCCTCCTTCACATCCTTGTTCCTGAGACTGTAGATCATAGGATTCAACATAGGAATTACCGTGGTGTAAAAAACAGCTACCATCTTCCCCTGCTCCACAGACTCCTCTGTAGGGCTTCTGAGATACATGAAAAATAGAGTCCCATAAAATATGGTGACAGCCGTCAAGTGGGATCCACAGGTGGAAAAGGCTTTCTTTCTTCCTTCGGCAGAACGCATCCTCAGGATGGCAATAAGGATAAAAACGTAAGAGACAATAATGACCAGTAAGGAGTAAGAGAAATTGAGACCTGCTAATGTGCGCATGGTGTATTCTTTAATGAAGGTCCCTGCGCAGGCCATTTTGATGAGAGCCGGATCTGCACAGTAGAAGTGGTTGATCTCAATGTTCCCACAGAAGTACAGACCATGGGTCCATAGTGTTGAGATCAGACTTATAAAGAAGCCATATGCATAAGGGAAAGAGATCAGCCGGATACAGATGGTTCTTGACATCCTGCTGCCATACAGGAGGGGGTTGCCAATGGCCATGTACCTATCAAAGGCCATGACAGCCAGGATGAAGACTTCCACGTGCACAAAGGCAATGAAGAAGAAGCACTGCACTATACAGCCGGCATAGGAAATGGTTTTGGTCTCAGATACCAAATTTTCCAGCATCTTAGGGGTGACATTAGAGGAGAACCACACATCTGCAAAAGACAGGTGACTGAGGAAAAAGTACATGGGGCTGTTGAGCTGGGGACTAATCCTGATTAATATGATCATGCCAATGTTGCCAAGCAAGGTGATAATGTAGACCACCAGGAAAACCACAAAGAAAAGGACTTGTAATTCAGGACGACTAGTTAATCCTAAAAGGATGAATTCTGTTACATCAGTAAAATTGAGCATTTCCTTAAATCTGATCCGGAGAGCATTGCATTTTAGCTAATAAAATAAATAAAAATAAGTAAATGCACAGGCAAAATATAACCATTTTTATTAATATCATATTTCCTATCCCTTTTGTTTCCAGTTCCTTGCTCTTTTCTTTTTCTTAATTATCTCTTCCTTCTCACATACTTTTTACTAGTATTTATTTCTGTTCTACAGCCATATATGATAGATCTTTTCACACAAAACGTGGTAAAATAACCAAACTTATTATGCCTACTTTAATTGTCTAGAAACAAATATTTCAGAAAGAAAATTATTTATTCTTACTATCTTCTACATCTTTTATTACTGTACCTGATTTTCAGATGTGCATGTTAGTATCCTTTTACTGGATTTATATAGAGCAAAAGATCTGTTGTACGTTAGAAATTTATTCAAAGCCACAACAAAGAAATAATATTACTTAATTAGAATGCCAGGTGGTACCTCCCTTCAATCGTCTTGCATATTTGAAATGCTGTTTCCATAAATGACTTAATAATTTGTATAAATGGCTTAACGTAAATCGATTACTCTCTCATCAGAAAAAGGAAAAAAGTTTCTTAAAATTTCATTTAATAATGCAACTCAGTAGTAGAGCACCTGCCTGCCCCATGAGAAGTTCTTGGTTCAATTCTCAGCACTGCAAAACATAAGCAAAACAAAATGGAAAAACAAATAACAACAATAAAACTGAGGACTTGTCATCCATGGCTGCGTTGCAAAAAATTCTGATGAAAATACATACAAACATCACCTTCTCTATAGAATTTATTTTTTTTGACTTGGAACAATAAACAAAATCTAGGCAACCTCTGGTTTCTTTTTTCTGTGTTAGACTTTTGAGTAACAAAAGAATAATAATAGACTCAGTGAAGGTCCATATTATGTATCTATAAACATTTGAGTTTAAGTTCAGGAAATTTCCAAAGTATACCAGAAAGACAAGAAAAATATTTTGAAGGGAAGGAAGGAGGTTATTTGTGTTTCTTGACTATCCAATTAAGATGGCTAGTTCTCTAGTTTCGGATACCATCTAGCTTATCCCAAATAGTATAAATGTTTTGAGCTAATTTTTTTTTTGTACCAAGGATTAAACTCAGGGGCACTCCACCACTGAGCCACATCCCCAGCCCTTTTTTGTATGTTATTTAGAGACAGGTTTCACTGAGTTGTTTAGTGCCTCCCTTTGGCTAAAACTAGCTTTGAACTCACAATCCTCCTGCCTCAGCCTCCTGAGCCATGGGCACGTACCACTCTGCAATCTTTGAGCTAATTTTACTAGAAAAAAATTTCTACCTATGTTTCATTTATTGATGGACCAAGGAATTGATCCAATGATAATTTTTCATAAATCTACCCTGTACACTAAAGTACAAATTGGAAACATATGTCATCATTTCCTAGCTGGCCTCTGGTGATGCAGAGAAGCTGACAAAGAGTCAAGATTACCAACTTGGATGTCTTGTTTGTTATATTAAAGATTACATTACAAAAGGAACACACATGGGGTATTTGTTAGTCATTAAATGGTTAAAATTGTCAGTTCAATTCTAAGCTTTGCTCTTTAGTAGATGTGTGACCTTGGACTGGTTAATTTATGTCCTTTGCTGCAGTGTCTTTAGTAGATGGAGATAATTAGAGAGTATACCTTGGTGTATAATTGACTAAGATAATTTGACATGCAATAATACAGAAAGAATACACGATTGAAAATCACAAATTATATGTTATAGTATTGACTCTGTTAATCAATTTCATAGGGATCAGTTACCTTATTTCTAACAATTAGCCAGTAAGTTGAATCAAGCAACCAGCACAATATCAAGGACAAAGAGATGTTGCTTCCTTTAACTATGGATTTGTAAGAGAAACAGAGGGGTAACTCTCTTAACACACCTTTATTCTGCAAGGGGAGCCACATTGTTCTCTCTACCTGATTTAAGATAATTAGCACACATTTATGTGACAAGCCTGCTTATATCCTCAGTCTATGCTTGCATTCTGAAGGAGAATTTCTTTATAGCTTCATTTATTTATTTGAAGACTAGTGAAACTTTTATATTTATGGGGACATTTTTACCTACTATTTTTTTTTACTTAAAGTGAATAGAGTTGCAAAGAATATGTTAAAAAAAAAAACTCATATCGACTTCAAGCACTTAAATGCTGACTGTATCAGTAAGTCAGCCCAGATGAGGTATCTTTAACTCAAAGAAGGTATCAAATTTTAGTATCAGTTTAATGGTAAATTTGCACAGGGAAACATAAGGAGTACAAACTTTTTACCCACCAAAGAAATCCACCTACATCCTCTATAGCTCAGTCATTGCTTGGATATATGTAGGGTAATGAACTACCACCCAGTTTACCCAGAATTTCCAAGCTTAAAAGTGTAAGTTTTGCATCTTGGGAAAAGCAGTGGTGCTAGGGAAACCCAGAGAGGTGGTCACTCTAGGAAGGATCAGGGTTCACTATTAAAATCACTTGTTCTTATAGACAACTTCAGAGTTCTATTTGTAGCGCAACAGATAATTATACAAAGTGACATGCAGAGCAATCTTGTTCTTTCATACGGTCTCCATGTAACCTGCAACCATCCAAGATATATGAGAAAGAAAGAATCTGGTCATGAGATTATTTATTAACATCTTTTGGACAAATGTGCTTCTTCATGAATAGTAGACTTTGAAAATATATTGCTGATACTGTATCCATGTCACTAAATGTTTAACAGGTTAATTCAAAGACTCTATGTATGAGACAGACACAGAACATTTAAAACAACATTTTTTTTTGTTTTTTATCATTCATATGATAAAATATATGATGTAATATATCTACCTTTCTTTGGTTTTGATGGGCAACCCCAAAGTTTGCCGTTCTCTCTCTTTTTTTAGTAACAAGAAAATGTCTTCAGTATATAAACAGAACATAATTTTGGTCACCACTGAATGTCACTGTAAGAAATGGATACCATTTCTTTATTTAGGTAAGATGCTGCACATTGCTATCACAGATAAACTGCACTTCTTAGACTGGGGCCTCCAACCCAGAGAACCATCCACAACAGACTTACACTGACTATCACAGAGAAGCTTCTCCAGTCTACCTTTCTGAAATCCATCCAAGAGTATTCTCTTCCTACTCAGAAATAAAAGGGCAGCACAGAGGACCAATGCTTACTTTATAAAAACACACACATTGTCCTTGAGCATGAACCCACCTGGGTGTGAAGAAGAAATGTTCTTGGAAACAGCCCATCTCCCGTTAGTGGAGAATTCAGAAGGATTTATAAAGATTGGATTTCCCACTGTGGGCTTTCTCACTGGAGAATATTGACAGAAACTCAAGAAAGTAATTAAAATGCTATATATTGCATCATCATTAGAGGAAAGAAATCTCAAGAGCAAAACAACTCTCAGCAGAACTGGAATTTAAAAACAAGGTCTGGAAAAACTTGAGATTTTACTGTCTTCCTGTTTTAAAACGTTTTCTTTGAATCCTGGCATATTGTGAAGCATTTATTTGAGGAGCATCTTGCTTTCCCATATAATAATAATATCAGTATTGGATACATCACCCTTTCTTTTTGGGGATTAAACTCAAGGTGCCTTACCCCTGAGCTACATCCATGTCCCTTCTTATTTCTTATTTTGAGACAGGATCTGACTAAGTTGCTTAGGGCCTTGGTAAGTTGCTGAGACTGACCTACTGCTCAGTCTCCAGAGTTGCTGGGATTACAAGTGTACGCCACCATGGCTGGCACAACATATACTGCTAATAGCCTCTAGCAGCTTACAATAGGAAAACACCAAAACATTCCTTTGTATTAGTGAAGAAATTAGTTTTTCTTTTTCACTAAGAAAGAGCTGGTTAAAAATTAGAGACTAATGTAGGATACATTTCCTATACATATGCCATTGGTGAACTGTTAATGGGCATCTACTTGTCTGAAAAGACTAATATATGTATCTGAAACTTAGTTTAATTTCTAGATTAACACTGATGATGAAGAGAAGAAAAATATAACTTCGTCTCAACCACCATAAGTTCATAGTTGGAATAGACTTTCATGGCCAGAGAAAACATGCTCCTCACATGGGAGAAAAGCAAGTCTTTCTAGAAAGTAAGTCGTTCAAAAGCAGTAGCTCAGGGGTCTTGTTTAAACAGTATCTTAACAAAAAGCCTTTGCTATGGTTTGGAGAAATGTCCCCTAAAAGTTCATGGCTTGGTTCCCTGTCCATGATGCAATTAGGAATTGGTGGGAATTTTAAGAGGCAGAGCCTGGTGAGGGGTATTCCTCTCCTTTGGGGAATGGCCTTGAGGTGGGTATTGGGAATCCTGCCCCTTTCTCTTCCTTCCTTTCACCTCCCCGCCTTGAGGTGAAGTGTTTTGTTCCACAACACGCTCTCCCATGAGGTGATGCGTCACCACAGGCCTAAATGCAGCAGTGCCTACCAAGCTTGGACAGGAACCTCCAAAACTCAGTCATAACAAACATTTTTACTTTATAAGTTGGTCTCAAGTATTTGTTACAGTAACAGAAACCTGAACAACTCAACCATAAATCTTAGCATAGTGGGAAAATAAAGGAGAATAATCACAGGAATCCAAAAGGCAGGAAGTTGTGGAAAGGGAAGAGAAAGTGTGCTCACAGACTCCTCTGTCGTATCTGTCGTATGCAGTCACGGGACTGGTAAGCAGCTGTGTCCAGTAGGTGAAGATCTGGTTACAAAGGCATTCTGTCTGTGTGAAATCTCTTATTATTTGGGCAAACAAGAAAAGCTGAGAACCCCTTCTGAATTTTCAGTGTCTTTAATGCAACAATGCCAAATATTTTAATGAGAAAAATTTGATTTCCTTTAATAGTTTTGCTCTTTTTATAACACTGTAGAAAATTTATTCTCCAGTAAATAATTTTTACTGATAAAAAATGTAGCTATTTTCTCAAATTGGCATGAGAATAGCTGTTTTTCTCATGTTGACAGATTCTACCCATTTAGAAAAGTTGACATGCTTGAGAATTAAAATTTAAAAATGTATTGACAGTGACAGTCCTTTGCAAATGTGGTGTCTATAAACTTTGGTTTAGAATCCTTATATGGAAAATGGAATTTACATTCCAGTTTTCCGTAGCAAGTAGCATATTGGTAAATTGTACCTCTACTGGCAAAATTGTTTTCAACCCAAAGACTTACTAATTGAATTAATGGAACCTCCTATTGACTCACATCAATATAACAAAATGATGATCATTATCACATGTGGATTGTTGCCATTACCTTTCATAAGACAGGGCTAGATAAGTGAGGAAACTTCAGACTTGATACTTGGAATATCAGACACAACCCTTCTGCCAGGTGCTGCTTTTCTCAGTCTTGCAAGAATTTAACCAAAGACTCCCCCCAAAGCTAGACTGCTGCATATAATCTTTAGAAGGTTGTATAATGTAATTCTCAGATTAGACACATATGCTAATTACAACTGCTTCTTCATTCTTGGTTGTGAATTTTTTCTTTTTTCATTGTTCTATTTAGTTATACATGACAGCAGAATGCTTTTTGTTTGTTTTTTAACCCAGGACCTTGTGCATGTGAGGCAAGGACTCTACCAACTGAGCTATATCCCCAGTCCCTAGAATGCATTTTGATTCATTGTACACAAATGGAGTACAACTTTTCATTTCTCTGGTTCTACACAATGTAAAGTCACACCATTCATGTAATCATACATGTACATAGGGTAATGATGTCTGTCTCATTCCACTATCTTTCCTTCCTCCAGTCTCCTAATCTCCCCTCCCCTCATTTTTCTCTACACAATCCAAATTTCTTCCATTCTTCCCTTACCTTCCCATCTCCTCCAATATGTATAAACATCCAGTTATCATAGAAAACATTTGACTTTTGTTTTTTGGGGATTGGCTTATCTAGCTTAGCATGGATTATTACTCAGCCATAAAGAAGAATAAAATTATGGCATTTGCAAATAGATGGATGGAACTGGGTATGAACTCCCTTACAACAAATGATTTCACATTTAAGAAGGACTCTGTTACAATGAGAGTCCATGAGAGTCCATGAGGAGTCATCTCCTCTGCACATACTACAGTTGTGTGTTTGCCTTTGTTGCTAGGATACTTTAAGGGATAATACCAACCAATGGAGAAACTAAGTAAGGAAATTATGGTGAACAGTTGCACTTCATTGATGTAGCATGAGCCATCTTGACCAGTTGACAATGACCTCAGGGAATGTTGTAATTTTCTTGAGCTCACACTGGAATCCCAGGTGCTATGATGGTGAATGAAATGGGTGGAAGATAAGATTCATAGTAACTTACTTGCCCAGTAGCGAGCTTCTTGCTCACGTTGACATCTAAACACCACTACACCCAAACGTTGTGACTGATAAAATGGGTTGGTAAAATGAGTGTCGAAAATGATTTATCCTCTTAAAAAAGCCTGTGACACACAACATTTAAAAAGAAATAAAGAAAATTACAAAAATTAGCTACCATGTGCTCTCAGTCTGTATAAAGGAAACAAATTTTTCTGTATAATAATATTTTCTGCCACAGCCAGGGTCTTTTAGAAAGCATATCCCTAAAGGCAATTCTATGATATTGCAAGGAAAACTGGGTGGTAACACTCAACCTTTGGAAAATGCTGTTTATGTGGTGAATTATTGCACAGGAGACTTCAAAGCACATGTGTGGAGATTTTCTCAGGTAAAACTTTTGCATCTTCTGTGAAATAAAATGTCACTGATGTCAACTATTCTCTTAAGAAACCCTGATCAAATTCAATGTTCTCTGTAATTTATGTTTGAATCTATGCAAGTGGACGTGGCTAGACAAAAACAAGAACTGCACTGAATTCCACCCACATCCACACAATTTCTAATGCTGCCCAACTTCACCATACATCTCTAGTACAGGCTCAATCTCTCTCTAATATTCTCTCTCTCTCTCTCTCTCTCTCTCTTTCTCACTCTCTCTCTCCCTCCCTCCCTTCTTTTTCAATATCTTTCTCCTCCACTCCTCTAACCCCCAACATCTCATCCTATAGGTTACCTTCTCATGTAATATCTCTATTTTCTTCTGCAATGAGAAAATTCAAGCAATTGTGAGAACTTGAAAAGATTCCCACAACACATTCCCAAGACATAGACAGTCATCATGATAGATACATGGCAAATAAATGTAAGCCTAAATAATGTATTGGATTTATTGTTTTTCTGTGTTTCTATATTTGGAAAACTTCTAAAGTCAATCCAAAATTTAACTCAGAGCTTACTTGTCTCAAGCCATAATTGAGGAAAAGGTAATTTAAAAATAATGTTTGACATTTACAGTAATTCCCTAAGTTGGGTGTCACTAAACTGTTTTGCAGTTGAATAAACTCATGGTGAGAGGTAACTTCTCTCCAGCCTCCAAAAAAACAACAGCAACAACAACAAGTAGGGCTCAGACACAGTTCTGAATAACTACAAAACCAATCCTTTTCCTGTCACACTATTCTGTCTCAGCATGGGGAGAATGCTGTGAGTAGAAGTTGAAGACAATCTTCGCAGATAGCATGAATGACTATGAAAAAGCAGACCAATAGTGCTCTTGCTCCAGGATCAGAATTTCCCTGGATTCAGTAAATGTCACAAATTTATCTTATTTTCAACTCATAATAGTGATTCTCATGAAACGTCTTTTCTGCCCATGTGGCAGTAGGACCCTCCTGTTTTCCAACACCCCAGATTGTGTCTCAACCCTCTGCTTTCGTTTGTCCTACATCTCCTAGCTGGTTTCTGCCAAATGTCTTAATGTTATCACACAGTGGGTGATTTTTTCAATTAAATCATTGTTACAGGGTCAGAACAAATTGGTATTTGTGAAGGTGATAAAATTTGCCACTTGTTATGCATAAGAATTGAAGGGTTATGGAAAATCATATTCCTATAAAATAACTCCCCAAGAAAATGGACAGTGTGGCTCAAGAAGTGGGAAAAGAAATTGGCAGAACATTAAACCTCTCCCAGTGCATTCCTGAAACAATGATCCCTAAAGGAAAAGGGCCAATATGGAATGCTAGACCCTAAACCTTGACCTTCCCCATGTCAACCTAGTCCTGAATTACACTGGGCAAGATTTGAAGGATGAGTATCCTTCTGCTACAGCCATAGCTACCTGTACAGCTAGCCCCTGATGGTTGAAACTGCGTGTATACAATGATTACATCAACCTCCTCATACCCTATAAAACCAGAATTCCCCCTCTAACTGATGGCCATTCTCCCATCTGAAAAGTGGACCCAAATGGGGCCCGAATCTGCGAAGGAATACAGGCTTCTCTGAACCCATAGAGGACTACCTCCCGTTACAAGTATGAATGCATCCTAAGGAAGACATGTTGGGTGCCATGAAGGACACGTCAGCTAAGAGAGAAACAAAGCTTAACTCGCAGGCTTAGCCTAGGAAAATGACACCTAACTCTTAAGCTACTCTTCACTTCCTGGAGTGCAGACACAACCTGAGGCCTTGGGGTGTTACCAGAGGTAATGACGGTGACTGGACCACCGCTGTGGATTGGCCCACAATAGTTCCATGAACGTGGTCAGTTCATGCCCGCTGTACCTTCAAATGGGAGATAACTTTCGTGAACCCTTTATGGCCTTCTAACTTTTAAGCTGATTGGTCCCCTCCTGGCCCTCACCCTGCATAAGAGATGTGTGACTTCCTCAATAAACGAGTTTCTGCTGTGACTGATCTCCCTGACACGCCTGATTGTCCTCATCCGCTGGAGGGTGGGGTGTGGGCGGTCAGCCGGCCTTTGCCTTTCCTGGTCGGGCCTTGTAGGGCTGTGCTTCTTTCCCCTTTTTGAGGGTCGGGAGGGGCAAAGGGGATAAAAACTCCTACAAAGACACACTGTTATTGTTGTAAAGATTTACTGCTCTAAACTAGTTCCCTAAATCCCTTCGCAATGGGTCGACATTCATCTCTTTCCATCCAGTGAAAAAGGACAAGAAGTGTGTGATCATTCATGTCTCATGCCAGTCAAATTGACCAGAAGCTGGATAGTCCACAATGGCCGTCTGCGGTCTGGAGAACTGGAAGAACCAGGAGCTGTGCAGTCCAAGAGGCAGAAGTCCCAGAACAAGTAGTATCAACAGTGCTACCCTAGTCCCTGGCCAAGGCTTCTAGAAACTACCTGGGGAATCACTGGCAGAGTCTGCTTTGGAAGAGTGAAGAAGTGAGAGTCCGATATCCTCAGATGACCAAAGCAGCAATCAAGAACCCCTTCAAGAAGAGTGGAACTTGCATCTGCATCTGCTTCCTTGTTCCTCCACTTTTAATCCATCCAAACCACGACTCTATTGGGTGGTGATGCCCACACTTAGGTAGGGTGTCCACTTCAGTTCACTATCCCACATTCCAATCATTCCTAGACACGCCCTCATTGATACACCCAGGTATATACATATATAATTGTAGCACCATGTTATAAACACAATGGAATCTTAATCCCTGAGTGAACCATAATACAACACTTGAAAAACTGAAGGGGTTAAAGAAATCTTGCTGGAGGAGTCAATGCTTCAGACAAATCTTAAATGATAAATGTAGAAGAAACTGTGGAGAGGAACCTGGAGCTGGACAGCAGAAAAACCCATGTCCTGTTCCATGAATCCTCCTTGCTTCAATTCATGTACCACCTCCTCCAAGACACCTTTCCCATCTGTTTAGATTGACCCATGAGCAAGACCTTCTGTTAAAACTGACTCTGAGGCAGCCAAGTGCTTCTCTCCCACCCTGTCCAGCTTTATTTCTTCACTGCACTAACCATACTGGAAATGTTTTATTATTAATTCATTTAGGTATCTGTCTGACTGACTTCCTCACTCTAAAATATAATAAATGTATTATTTGTCTCTTGTTTATTGCTGAATCTCCAATTTGTAAGGCATTTCCCTATAATCAATATGGATCAAATGACCAAAATACTTTGAACTTATTATAGGTACCAGTATGTACTTTTTAGCAGCTCTACAAACAGCAGAATCTTAATAGGAAGACAGAGAACTTCTGGGAGGAAATGTGGAAATTATAGATTACTCATTGCATTAAAATTTACAGGTGAAGCTTCATAGCTCAGTGGAATTTAGGGGTAGGGTACAAAGAGAAAAGCAAAGGGAGACACAGTTATTAACTCTATGAAAATCAAGTGTGCAAGGAGAATGACAATAAACTATTAATCATAATATAAATGATAAGCACTAATATTAATGATGCTCCTATTCATAGTATTACCCAGATTATTTTTCAGGTATTATTAATGATATACCCATAGTAATTTTAGCAATAAATACTGACTTAAATTAAATTCCAACATAAGTCTATCATAAAGGTAAAGAGACAGAAGTGGAGGATATGAGGCAGGTATAGAGGATTACTGGAATAATGCTAACACTTCACTTTTGTTTTAAAAATACCAACAAATCAGCTAGGTTCAGTGGTGCACATCTGTAATCCCAGTGGCTCTGGAGGCTGAAGCAGAATGACTGCAAGTTCAAAGCCAGCCTCAGCAGTTTAACAAGACTCTAAACAACTTACTGAGACCCTGTTTCAAAAAAAGAAAAAAACAAAAAAAGGCTGAGGATGTTGCTCAATGGTGAAGCATGCCTGGATTCAATCCCTGGTATAAAAGAAAAAAAAAGAGTCAAAAATCGGATCTGTATGTGTAATGTAAAAAGCTGCAAAGGCTGCGCCTCTCACATGCAACCGTAGCTGTCAGATGACGCTCTGCCACATGGCCCTGCCCCCTTCTCCCCCAGCTCACCACAGCAGGCAGCAGGCCAGTGCTGGGCTTACCCTGCAGTCCCACCCTTGCCTCCAGGTACCTACCAGCCCTTGGTCAAATCTCGTGGGGCTCCCTTCCCAGCAGCTGCATGCAGGACATGCCTGTGGGGAAAGTGAAGTGGGGATGACAGATCCCCCTCCCTTTCCCTGTAGCTAGCCCGCCATTGGTCTGCTCATCGGCCTGTCATCATCAGCCATTGGCTGATCCCTAGTCCGCCAAAATTCAGTTTTCAACAATTGGCCCTATCATCTTTTGTTCAAAAAGTTTGAGAGTTTAAAAGAAGCTCCCAGCCATGTTTCTTCTTCTTCTTCCTTCTTCTTTTTTCTTTTTTCCCTTTACTCTTCAGGGCAGACACTGTCTGCCTACTAAAATCTCCTGTGAGAGTTCTGGCATCCTCAGTGGTTTTTCTGGGTACTTTTCACCCTTCAGTATTTGAATCCTCAATAATTTTTAAAAAGTACATAATAAAATGTGGGCTAATTCCCAAAGGAAATGACAAGAAGTTGTTATGTATGTGGAATTAAGGATAGGATATAAGTGAAACAGGAATTTCGATAAGACTTGGAATATTATTTGACATTTAAAACTATACACATGACTGTTCACTAGACATCTTAAATAATAATTATTAGAAATAATTTTAACTAAGCACACACATTTATGTAAAATCACATAAAAACGAATAGGAGAAGACAAACTATTTCTCAAATACAATTTTTTTAGACCTCCAAAATTTCCGTCATATATACTTCATTGCGCTGCAATTTTATCTAAGTAATATTGCATCCATCAGAATAGGATATTCTGTGCTAGGAAATGAACAAACTCATCACATGGTAGTAGCTTATAAAAACAATGTTATCCACCAGCATTTTACATTTCCATTATGAGAAATTTGTTCCATGTGTTCTGACTGCACAACCACTGTCTTAAATTTTGCAGGTCACCATGGAGAAGAAGAAAAGACCATCTGGAGAGTGTGCTCACAATCACAGGCTCAACCAAGAGAGATACATGAATTCTAAACCATTTTCCAGATATAGACACATGCTCCTGCTTAACCCATGGGGCTAGGTCACAGAGCTCTGGTGCTCAATGGGCAGAGAACTTGAAATAAAGGGTGCAGGATGAATAGCAATTACAAGTATGTAAATAGTGTAATCAGACTTTCATTCCATGTGTTTGTATTTTAGAAAAGCATTGAAGTTTGAAACACTGCAGTGTTCTCCATTCATGAACCATATATACCTATATATTTACCTTGCCACCAATTCTGTCCTGTGACTGAAGAAAAAAGTTCTAGAAAAATCACTGAAACAAAAAGAAATGTGAATTTTTCTTTAGGAAAATGATTTTTCTCCTTGACAGCTCTTTGGCCAATGCTTCCTTCACCTCCTTATTTCTCAGGCTGTAAATCATCGGGTTCAACATGGGGATTATTGTGGTATAAAACACAGCCACCATTTTTCCTTGTTCCACAGATTCCTTGGAAGGGGGTCTGAGGTACATGAAAAAAAGAGTTGCATAGAATATGATGACCGCTGTCAGATGGGAACCGCAGGTGGAGAAAGCTTTGTGCCTGCCTTCTGTGGAGCCGATTCTCAGGATAGCAGGAAAAATATAAAGGTAGGAAAAAAGAATGATGAGCAGAGAAAAGGAAAGATTGCAGCCAGCCACAACAAACATTGATGTTTCTTTGTTAAAGGTGTCAGAACAGGACAGCTTAATCAGTGGGGGGTCTGCACAATAGAAGTGATCGATCTCATTGGGGCCACAGAAGGTCAGGTGGTAGGTCCACATGGTCTCCATCAGGCCGGTCAGTGCTCCGTACACGTAAGGCACCAGGACTAGGGATGTGCACACACTCTTGGACATTTTGCTGCCGTAAAGCAGAGGGTTACAGATGGCCATGTACCGATCAAAGGCCATCACCGCCAGGATATAGATCTCAACGTGGACCAAGGCAATGAAAAGGTAACACTGTACCAGGCAAGCAGGATAGGAAATGGTTTTCTTCTCTGAAAGAAAAGTTTCCAGCATCTTTGGAGTCACATTGGAAGAGAAGCACAGATCCACAAAGGATAAGTGACTCAGGAAGAAGTACATGGGCGTGTGAAGCCGGACACTGACCCGGATGAGTACAATCATACCAAAATTCCCTGCCACTGTGACTATGTAAATGGCCAGAAACAACACGAAAAAGAGAATCTGCAATTCCAGGCGGTCGGTCAGTCCCAGGAGAATGAACTCAGTCACTGAGGTTGAATTTCTTCTCATCATTCCCTTCAGTGAGAAATGAGAACTTAAGATCAGCAACAGAAGTTGTTTTAAGGAGTGACAATGTTCATATGTCTTAGAACTTGCTTTGTTTTTCTTGTATTTTTTTTTTTTTCTTTAATGTTGTTTTGTCTCAGTAGACACTACACTGAGTGGTTTCATTAAAACAGAATCTAATTAAACACTAGTAAAAAAAAATAACTGGCTACTGGATATCAATTACTTTGACTGTAGGTCTTTTTCTTTTCTAATTAGCCTCTTATTTCTCTTTGTCTATTAATGTTCTTGCTCTGGAACTACTCTTCTTAACCATCTCCATTTCTACTATGTCTATATTTTACCTTTTACTTTAAACCACACATGCATTTTTAGTTCTCAGATTTTACCACTGAGTGTGCAAAAACAAATGAATACTCACCTCTTATCTCAGTTAACTTTTCAGAGAACTTAACTATAAAGAGAAAATTCTACCAGAAGTTCTTTTCTTGATAATATTTATTTCTTCTATACCATGCCAAATAAAATCTCTCAGATTCTTTTGATAGTGTATCGTGATAAAGTTTAATTCATTATTTGAAAGATAACAAAAAAAAATCAACATGTCCTATTTTAGAATGATTAGCTGCTACCTTGGGGGAAAATACTGGAAGAAAGAGAAACACTTGAAAAATCATACAATTACATATCCTTAAAAAAAGCTTTGGAATGTCTTCTAACATTCTTCCAGTTACTTCAATAAGCTTTAAAAAACCTAATTTTTCAGAGCATCAGTCCTGAATAAGGGAACAGAAATACTTAGTTCTGCCTGTTAGTCTACAGTTCTGAAAACTGAAAACTGGGACAGACTAGCAAAGCAATGATCCAATCCACAAGCCAGGGTTTGACAGAGCCTGGGATGTTTGCGTCTCAGAGCCAAGCTGGTCTTTGTAGGACAGCTATTCAAACAAAAACAAAAACAAAAAATAAAACAAATGGAAGGAAGGAAGAAAGGAAGGAAGGAAGGAAGGAAGGAAGGAAGGAAGGAAGGAAGGAAGACAGAAAGCAAGCAAACCCTAAGAGAACAACAGCAGCAGCAACAACAACAAAAAATGGCAATAATTTTCTTTTTCTTTGTTTATTCTCAAACTAGATTTGCTACAAAGAGAAGAAGATACTGGTCAAGAGAATGTTATGAGAGAGAAGCGTGCAAATTTATCCACCCATGTAGAGGAAAGACTTGGCCATTCTCCTGCCTCCCTGGATGTGATGGGGCATTGTGCTGAGCCATCTTGGATCAAATGGTTGAGAGGAAATCTTTAGAGAGGGCATAAAAAGCAAGATTGAGTTGGTTGGAGCTTCTAAAATCTTGGGGGGACTGAACTGACATACTAGCTCAGAATTTTATTTAAAGGAAAAATACGATTCTAACTTCTTTCACTGTTATTTCATTTTGTTTCCACAATAATTTAACCTCCTATCCAAACAACACAAACACCTTAGGATCAGCACTCAAGATTACTCTTAACCTGCCACTAAGGTGACTATATGCAGGGGTCATCATTAGCTTGAATCTATCTAATCCCTCCATGATTATGCCCAAGGACTAGCATGACTAAAAAAGTGTTATGATGATGCTTCAATAATCCTGATGTCAGTCTCTTTTAAAATTGCCTGAAACTTTTCCATCCATTTCAAGGTATTTAGAAATCCAAAATGTTCACAAATACACAGAAACATGTAATATTGCAACTGCATGGAAAACAGATGAAAGAGAGAGATTAGTTGCAAAAAATAAGTAAATAAAAGACTTGAAATTGAAATAATAGAAAAGTATATTCTTTAAATTCCCCCCCTGTACTCTAATTACACAAGATTTTTCTCTGGCAATTTTATAATATTGAATCCCCATCTTCAGAATCTCTCTGGTTTCTCTTATTTCTCTTCCAATTTCTTGCCTCCACATTTTCTCTCCTGAAACAGCTCTGAAAACTTTGTTTTTTCACCATATTATTCTAAGCTATCCACATTTTGCTGGCTCCTAAACTCAAGCTTAGCTGCAAGTCCATTTTAGCCTTGTGTGCATATTTGGCTATTTTTTCAAAACTAAAAAGCTTTTCATGTAATGGATACTATTATCTTTAGAAAGATAATAATTAGACTTCTCTCTCTCTCTCCCTCTCCCTCTCCATCTATTTTCTTTGCCCTTGTCTATGTGTACAAAGTCTCCCTGACTTTACATATCATCTATATACACACAGACATATACCACTATACCACACATGAAAATATATGTTCATATATATATATACACATATATATACATATATATATATACATACACATATATATATGTACTCTCACACACACACACACACACACACACACACACACATACACACATCCCACCTTCCTTGCAAAAGTTCTACCAAGCTTTCTTGGTATTGTCCAAAACCATAAAAATCATTTTGTCCTAAAACATTTTTAGCAACCTCAGCCCTTATATTTATCTCAGAAAATCAATTCGAAGTTTTTTGAAGTCAGCAGTTTTGACTTGAGAAATTACAACTCTGCTGCATATTTTCTCTGCATTTGTAGACAACTTACCTAACTTTAGTGAACTGTAGTTTCCCTCATCATAAACTCTTGTTGCAGGAATTCTCTTTGAGGTTGAAAAGCTATAATGTATACAAAGATCTGACATTATGTGAAGTATATAAAGCCATCACAGGAAATTTCAGTGAAGAAATTCAGGAATGAATTTCAGTGAATTCATTCAGGAAGAATGAATTTTTAGATTCTGTGCATTGGTACCACAGAGAAAGAAAGCACACTCCTTTCTATGCATCATTCAACTATTTCTAACTAGGCACTCATTACTATCAAATAAGGGTTTAGATTCCACGTGTAAATAATGATACTTTGGCTAGTTACTAGCAAAGCAAATAACCCCCTACCTATAAAGAAGTAGAGAAAGCCCATAGGCCTTCAAGAATAAGTGAGGGACATTTTTACTTGTATTTATAAGGTTGATTTCTTTTTCCTATTGCATTTCAAAATAAATTCAAAATGAAGTCATCAATCCCACCAATTAAAAGGTCCCTGAAGACTGCTCAGGGACTGTCACCATGGGAATTAGGAATGACTTAAGCATCTCTTTCTTCTGTCTTCTCCATCTCTCTTGGTAATGAACTTACTGCTTGCTCTGTATCACTGAGCACTGTTGTGCCTCACTATCTGCATTCTAAAATAAAACAAAGAAAAACATTACTCATTTCATTTGGTCCCCAGTATAACCTGAGAGTTTTCCACCCTATAGTATCACTGGAGGAAACAAACATTCATTTCAAATCAACAATTGAGGGACATTTTTCAGTTCCTTTTTCTTATTTCATGTTGTTTTGTTTTAAGAAAAATCCAAGACAAAATGAATGCAATAGAAGAAATCTAAAAAATGCAGTGGAATAGAGATAATTTCTTTAATTCTTTATGTTACCTAGGTCAGGGTGTACCTTGTATAGACAGTTATTAAATTTGTTACTGGTAAGGTGTTTTAAAAATATCTGATTAATAAAGTAACTAAGTTTCATAAACTCAACATATTCAACATTTTTTCAAAACTAATGTTATAGTAAACATTGAAGGAATTGAGTGTTATTGAGGATAATCAATTTTTCCAAATTCAAAAAAGATAGTAAGTGCACTGACTGAGAAAAGAAAGAAGATATGACTACAAATCTATCTTTAATCGCTCACTTGCCTTTCCATCCTATTAATTTATCATGTTTTGTGATTAAATATTAGCTAAAATAAATAAGAAATGTCTATGCTCTCCCAGTGCATGAAAGCAGTGTATGGTACATTCATTACAGCATTTAGCTGGAGAGAGAAACAAGAAAAATAGAGTGGTTTTTGTTCTACTGAATAATTCCACCCTCATAGTCTAGTTTATTAAGTTCAGGTAAGTCTCTTTTAGTTTCCTCATCTTTAAAATATGAGTGTGTACTATAGTCGATCCTAGGTTGTTTCTCGTTCAAAACCAAACAGATATCTAGTGACTATACACAGAAGTTTGGGAGATAATAATGTTGTTTTACCCTGAAAGCTTAGTGAAACTCTATTCAGGGAAATGGATTTGGGGGTTAAGGATAGATTTATCATCATGCAGTTTACAACTTTGATAGTAAGGGATTGAGCATCACAACACCAAACCTGTAAAGAAATGGGACACTTGAATGACAGCGAAGGAAATTAAACAGGTGAATAAGTCACCAATTCAGAAGATTCTCCTGAAGTTAGTCCCCAGATGAAAGCAGAGAGCTAGAAATCTTGGAATGGAATACATATGGTACAGGAAGGAGGTTCCTTTCCAGGATCAATTGACGTCACTCCCTGCCTCTATAGATCAAGATCATTGCTCTTTACAGACTCCTTTCTCAGAACATGCTAACAATAGTCAACTGGACGATACACTATTTAGGTTAAAAATTATTGGTGTTTCCTCGCTTAAACCAAATTAAGTCAGAGCACATCAGCACAGCATTCCATGTCCTCCTCTGATCCATTTTTACTATTCAACCTTCTCTTTTCTTACTTTCGACCACAATGGATGTCCCATTCTCCTTCGATCATCTTATTTCCTCCTTCGGAAATGCCTTTACCTCCTATTTTTACCCTTGTAAATTCCTACTCAGTTTTCAAAACACAGCTCAGTTGTTCCATTACGTGGGAGAACTACCCTGAAAGCCTTAATGAGAATTTTTTTCTTCCTATATGCATGCAAAACATTTAAAAAAAATATACTTCAACTATTTGTCTTACCCTAATTTCACCAGTCAGAAAACCAATGTGGGGATTCTGCCAGTTGTTAAAAATACCTTTTCTAATTACGTATTGCCAGGTTGAGGGCAGGATGGGTTCACAGTGAGTTAGATCTGAGCAGAGACTCCACTAGTCACCTGCCTTCCTTAAGCTCCTAATTGGAGAGCTACAGTGATATTTGGGTTTCCTGGAATTAGGGTTAGTTGAGATCCAGTACCCAGATTTCCCCCAGATCTCATCATTTCCTTTTCCCGAGGCACTGTGGCCCAATAAAAGGATCTTAGGTCCCTGTAGACCCTGTGGAGTGAGTGATATATAGCCTCCTTCTTTGAAGGGACTCTGCCTCCACTTCATTGGAAGAGTCTGTGTCAGGGAACTGACTTAACTCTGGAAACTGATTAAAGGTCAGAAGATTAGTATTTAAGGGTCAGGTTAGGCCTTTACTCACTAGACCTATAAGTTTTCTGCCTTCACAAATTAAATAAGAATTTGTGATTTCCTTACATTTCATTTCTAGGAACACTGTGGTTAAAGGACCAAATCATAGGTCTGAATAGGTTGGAGCATTATGATTTCTGCCTTGGCTGTTGTCCCTTACAGTCACCACACCCAGACTGCCTTTGGATATTGCCTGCTGTCATTTGGTCTCCTGCCACATTGAAATCCAATTGCTTTGCTTCATTACATTGATGTCTTCTAATTAAATAACTTTTGTTCTCACTCTAAAGTTTAATTTATAAAGAAGATCAATCAGGGGACTCTTAAATGATGCTGGGACTCCACTCAAAAGTTTATTTCTCAAACCATTGGTGAACAGTGTGTATTCTGATTTCTCCCAGTATGAATAAGTAGGTTATAAATAACAACTCCATTCTAGCATTGCAATCTCACTAAGCCCTAAAATCCTTTTCTTGATGATGAATCAAGGGAGATCAAGTATTTCCAATTCACTCATACAGGGTCATTTTTCACCCATGTTTTAGCCAAACAACCAAAAAAAAATATTGTAGTGTTATGGTTTGGATTTGAAAAATATCCCTGAAGGAGCTCATGTGTTAGGTAATATAGAAATGTATAGAGGTGAAATAGTCAGTTTATGAAACTTGTAACTTCATCAGTGTATTAATTCATTTGATGGATTAATAATTTGAAAGGACTGTTGGCTTCACCTATAGGCAGGTAGGCATTCTGGGAGAGTAGGTAAAAAAGGGCACAGTCTGGAATATACTTCTTCCTAGCTCCTCTTTCTGTTTCATGGGCTGCCATGAATTGAGCAATTCACCTCCGTCATGCCTTTCCACCATGATGTTGTGCCTCACCTTGGACCCAGAACAATGGAATGAACTAGCTATAGACTCAGATCTTGTTTGGCAAGAGACTACTATTCCTGAGAAAAGTCAGGGTTAATCCTTGGACACTTGGGACTGTAGACCAAAATATTTTTTCTTCCTCTATGTTGTTCTTGTCATGTATTTTAGTCACAGAAATGGAAAACACATACAACCTTTTCTAACTCTCCAAGCTGCAACATTAAATGCATATTCTATCCTTAGAGGGCATATATCAATAATTTCATTCTGATCCTGATTTATGTCCCTTCCATTATCTTGCACCCTTGATATCCATTCACACACATGTTCCATAGATTTAGACTTGTAAAAATTATATAAATTAGAAAACACAAGTAGTTCTTTGGGGTATAATATACCTTCTCATGGGTCAAACCATGGACCTCACCTTCAGGGTCCTTCTGTGATCTGGTCTAGTTATAGATCCAGAAATAAAAGGAGTGATGAAAGTGGATCTTGAGGGTAATCATCATTTTCTTGTTTGGCAAGAAACTACTATTCCTGAGAAAAGTCAGGGTTAATCCTTGAACCCAAAGATAGAAAGACCAATGTCACAATGGTAAGAGAAACTGCTACTAGTGGGTTGGGGATACCATTGCCACTAAGGGTAAAAAGGCAATTGCCACTGGAGCTAAGAAGAAGGCATCTGTTGGGGATGATGAGGCCAATTCTACTGGGATTGGGTAAGCTGCTGCCATCAGGTATAGGGTCCCTCCTTTACTGGATAAGAAAACTCATTAGAATTTAGAAGCTGAATGTTCTCAGCCTGTTGAGGTCATTCCACAATTTATCCCCATTCCAATTATATTTTTTTTTATGAAGAAAGGAAAAACAGTTATGACAGTGTATATTCTCTGACCTTGTAGTTTACAAGTAATTGCTTCATATAACAGTAATTTTCTGAACTATAAAGGCCAGTCCAATAGCCAATTATGACATGCCCCACAATGAGAAGCAAGCTTATGTCACACCACCTCTTAAGCCATTTTTCTACCTCTGATTATGCCATTGTATTCCCAAATCAATCCAGCCTCGTTTTTATGCAGTAGCCGAGTTAAACATACAAAAAAAAAAACTTGCCATTCAATCACTCTTTACAAATAAAAGTCTGCTATCTCTCAATTTGTAGGATCCCAGTTTGTATTTCTACAACTGTGGGAATGGGAGGTGAGGCATTCCTTCAGGGCACACTTAAAATCTCTTAGGTTTGACCTGAACTCAAAGCATTGAGCTCATCTTATTCTATCTCCAAATTGTGAAGTGAAATCTGAAGTAAAAAAAAATAAAATCAACATTTTAGTATTCTTTTTTCTTCAAAAGTTTTAAAAATCATGATGTGCAGAGCAACTTAACTCCTTGCATCTTATAAGTGGTTGATTAGAAGAATCCAATGCAGACAGTTTGTTTATAAACAGTCCACGGCATGAACTAGTCAGGAAACTCATTCTTAAAATTCTGTTCCTCTAGAACCACTCCCTCCATTCCAAAATTGGCATTAGTTGCATCCTTGAGAGACATAGAACCAATAAGAGAGAGAGAGAGAGAGAGAGATTCAGATGACTGTACATATCATATATATGTATCTTCATATATGTACACAAAACTAATATATTTACTTGCATGTGTGCATATGTGAATGTCCATATATGTTCCATATACATATGGAATTGGCTTATGCAAGTATGAAGGCCAAGAAATCCAATGATTTTCCACCTAAAACCTGGGCAACACTGAAAGCCTGTGGCTTGGTTCAGTCTGAGTCTGAAGACCTGAAACTTTGGATCTGATGCAAACCTGAAGATCTAAGAACCAGGGTCACCAACTTCTGAAGACATAACATGGATGCTTCAGATCAGACAGAGTGAACAAACTTGCTTTTCTTTTGCCTTTTCGTTCAGGGTAGTCCCTCAACAGATTGGATTATGCCCAACCCACATCATGACAAGGATCTTCTTCAGTCTACCAAGAAATCTAACAATTTCCTCCAGAAAAACATTCATAGACACACCCAAAATAATGTTTTGCCAACCATCTAGGAAACCCTTAGCCCAGTCAAATTCAACCATAAAATTAACTATATCTCTCATTTTTTCCAAAATTGAATTATTCTTTATATTATTTGATGGTTGAAAGGAAGAGTCACAAATCTACATAGCGGACAGTATTTTATTTTACTATTTAGTATTTTGATTCCTTCCATGAGGTGTTCTTATCTCACCATAGTTATAAAAGAGGATTATAAACAGAAAAATCAGAAAGGTTTCACTAGTTTACAGAGTGTAAAGATTTTAAATTTGTTGGTAAAATGTAAACTTGAGAGTTCTATACACTCCTAAACAATATTCTAGAGGTCCAAAAAATCTTTTTTTTTTTTAAATCTGAGTAGCTGCAACCTGCAAATACACAATGATGTTTTCTTATATAATCTCTGAAGAAAACAGCTGTGATGTTCAACAATTATGTGTGAAACCGTGCATATTGACAGTGGCAGACACACACGTATGGAAGGCTCTGGGCTCAGTATTGTAACTGCGTAGAAGGCAGATGACCATGCGAATGCCATTGCCACAGATGGCAGCAGGGACAAAACACCAAGTTGGCAGGAATGCTATCCTGTCACAGTGTTGACATGAACTGAGTATGAAAAGGAACTTCTCAAATAAAAAGCTAACCAGAATTTGTGGTGTTGGCAGATGGGTGAGGAGACAGACTGAGGAGGTCTTCAGATGTATGCCCAAATCTTCCACCACAAAGAGAGTGCATAATGCAAGAAATAAGCCCAAGAAGGTAGGCTGCAACACTGGACCTATGGTCAACCTCAGGAAGCGAAATTCTTTCTTGCGAGTCTGTTTTATTCTGAACATTTCCAGATGAATTCTTCTGTTTAAAGCAAGTAAAAGCAGACTGATTATATATGAATTACACACATTTAACTTATCCATTTAAGATTCCCTCAATGTTTTTTTTTTTTTTTTTGGAAACATCCTATCACCTTATAAATGAAATATTATCTCAATTTTAAGGTATCTACGTATCCATCATTTGTAGGAAGCACAAACTATGTGCCAGGCTACACAACAGAAAGAAATTACCCCCAAAGCACTGTTTCTGACCTTACACTGTCATAGAGGACACAGACATTCATTCTGAAGAATGGTAGATGCAACAAAAGAAAATGTGGAAAGGAATAAAAAGGTGTAATAATATTTGAGTTAATGGTAAATAAGGATCTAACTTTCACTGAGTGAATACTGTGCGATCTCAAGTTCTTTCTCAGTATTATTCCATGGATTCTTCTACACAACATCCCTATGAGAAAGCAATATACATTTCAAAGAGGAAGAAATTGAGGGAGGGAGAGGTTGTGTAGTGTACCAAATTTGATTCCATGCTCTTAACTATTAATTTAATATAAAAATGATGGAGTCAGGATCTGGCCACAAAGCTCATTTTATTGAACAATTTGAATTTCTCTACACATTATAAAGTAAAATATTTTCTTGTAGTTGATCACATTAGTGTGTGTGTGTCAAATACCTGATCAAGAATGCTTTTGAAAGACATTATAGGATTCATTTGGTGGAAATGAATTATAGGATTCATTTCATGGCTTTTTCCTTAAATGAAGTATAGTGGGGAGAAGCGTATCATGAAAAGAGGGGAATAGAGCATGCTACACACACCTGTAATCCCAGTAACTCTGCACTGGGGCAGGAGGACCACCTGGCCAGTTTGAAGAAGTTTAGTGAGACCCTGTCTCTAAATAAAATGTAAAAAGAGCTGGGGATGTAGCTCTTGGGTTTAATTCTGAGAACAGGAAAAAATTTAAAAGGTTGTATGAGCATAAATTTTGAAGCTAGACAAGTTGGAACTTGCATTCAGACCTACGTGATTTTAGGTTAAGAATGAGATTATGAGACTCTATTGCCTCATTTTTAAAATATGGATTATGATTCTGATCCCACGATACTGACAGGCAGAGTAAGCAAAATGACAGATATTAAAACTGTGCTTAACCTTTGGTGAAAATTATTATTTCTTCTCCTCTTATTGTGCATGTGAGTGTCTAAATGCTAACCATACATATGTTGATAACAAGAAAATATCTGATGTAAGAATTAAAATATTAGGCTCATAAAATTACAATTCTATAAAACAATTTTTAAGACATGTGCATATTCTCCTTGAAGAAATACTAGCTGAAGTGTGAATCCTTTAATAAGGTAGGGGAGAAAAATGCAAAATAATTCTGAGGATGATTATGTCTTAGGAAGTGCAGTAAATATTTTCTCTTTTCTTCTGTACTCTTTCTTTATAGTATTTCTCAATTTGCTTAATAAAAAAAGAATCCAGAAGCATAGAATTTGAAAAGAGAGGAACAAGAATTTGAAGATTCTTTCTGAAATCTCTCATGATATTTAATAATAGGGGAATTTTTAATAAATTATTAATAAAGGAATTATTCCAAAATTTTTAGGAAAATTTAAGGGTTGGCTAAAGTAACTCCTTAATACTAAAATAAAGTTTCACGAGCACATGCTTATTCTATGTCCTGCACAGTATAAGATGGATTATAAGATAGTATTAAAAGCTGTATAAGATGGATTATAAGATAGTATTAAAAGCTGACGGTGTGATTCCAACTGGCCTGTCAATTCATGAAGGCACTTGGTGTAATTCCTCATTTATCTTAAACTTGTGTGTGTGTGTGTATCATTATGGGTTTCACATTGCTAGAGTCAGTCCTAAATATCAATAGCATATGGTCACTTGTATTTCTGAAAAGTACTGTTGACTTATGACTAATATTTTTTGGGGGTCATTGTTGGTCCAGTCAAAGACACTGTTCTTAAATCTCCTAAAATGTGGGCACAGTGCTCATGTTAACAACAAAGATTTGTTTACTATTTTATGCTGAAATCATCATTGAACTATTACCCAATTTAAAGTTAGGCTGTAAAGATAGAAGCATGGACCCTGAAATCAGAAAAATTGGAAAAATAAAGGGGTTGGTTTTACAAAACTAATATGTGTGTGTGCTGAAGTAGTCATACATCTGAGCATATGTTTAAGTAGAATTCCACAAACTATTAATTAAGTGTACATAGAAAAATGGTTCTTTGTTTATATGTACATTTTCACAGAATCTGTAGGCAATTCAATTTTCCATACGAAGATGTTTGAATACAACATCTAGTTGCAATAATTGTCTGGGGTAAGACAGGATGAATGAATTTGAAAATGTCACCTGGTGGGACATATTGAGCAGGAATCCACTCTAAGATACAAAGAAAACTGCAAAAAACATTTCTATTCAGGAGGGTGACTGTTTATAGTTGGTAGCTCTTCCTTTCTCATTGAAAGTCAGCTCTATGTGTGTGAACACAAATTGGTTCTAACAGATGATTTGTTGTGACCCTGCCAGGTCTGACATAACCTTGTGCTCCCAGCTGTGGGTGGGCTGGGGAGCGAGCATGAAAGATGCATATATGTGTGTCTTGCATAATCACAGCACTTTCATTAACTCAGACTCAATTGTTTTTTTTTTCTTCTGGTTCATCAGTACTTCTATATTCTTATGTTATACCATGTAAGAGATTGTGTTGATTTTTCTTTACACTTTAATAATCCTACATAATTGTACCATTCTGAAGCTCCTGGAAAACCCCTCCATACAAAAGCAATGTGTGGTTTATAGAGATACTTAAAATTTTTGTCAACTTTTCTCATAATGTACAACTTCACATATACTAGGATTTTACCTCTTTTAAAAAATCAACTCGTCATTGCTTCCCTTAACATTAATATACTTGCAAATGAAACATGTTTCACTCTGAAATTAGAGATGTAAATAACTAATAGTGGAAAATAACAACTGTGAGTAAAATTTGAACTGTTAACGAATATCAGATTTCAGGCCCACCCTGAAAAGTTACTAATAAAAGACAAAGGACAAGAAGCATGAGGATTCCTGGCCCCAGAAATGTAAAATGTCATTGCTAAGCTCTACAGAGTTCACCATTGTTTGAGGACATTCATATATCCTTGTAGGAGCCAAAGAAGGTAATATCTAAAAAGTAACTAGAGAATCATTCTGTTGTTCTGCTGTGACAGAAGGAGGAAGGTGTTTTATTAAAAGCTATCTTCACAAGTGAGAGAAATAAGTGGATTTCAGGCATGGGCATGAAGTGTTACTATAAAATTTTTCCCCAAAGTGACAGTAATTCTCCTCACAGCAGATGTGGGGACAATCTTTTAAAACACAGGATTGAAGCCCTTTGTACTAAGTACCATGGAATGATAAGCCACTAAAAATCAGCTCATGACAGTCGATGTGTGTTTTAACCATTTTGTGTAAAAGCACACATATAGTCACACATTTCTTTATAAATATATAAAAATTTTCTGGAATCCAAAGATGGTGATGCATGCCTGTGATCTCAGTGGCTCAGGAGGATGAGACAGGACAATCACAATGGCCAACCTCAGCAATTCAGCAAGACCCTATCTCAAAATAAAAAATAAAAAGGGTTGGGGATGTGCAGTGGGTTCAATCCATGGTACAAAAAAATTTTTTCTAGAAACTTAAGAAATTGATAATAGTAGTAACTCTGGAAGTGAAATTGTAAGATCAGGCTAGGGGAAAGAAATGTTTTACTCTAGGTCTTGTGCTATAAAATGTATAATTTTAAATATATAAGCATAGTGCATAAAGTTGTAGGTGTGAAATTATACAAAAGAGTATTTATTTTCCATATCTCCATACACACCTCCTCCCTGTTCACAAGCATTATCCTGACATGTCACCAAAACTATAAATCTTTTGTACCTATGTTCTTTGTGTTTTGCTGATAGATTATATATTTTCATTAAGGAAATATAGTTATCTTTACTATGAATTCTATTGAAGTTGGATATAATTCCTTCAAATAGACCTCTAATTTATAAAAAAAGAAAAAAAGATACTCTGATTTTATTTAGAGAGCACATTTCTTCTGATGAGTTTCCGAAACGCTTGTTTCACATCCTTGTTCCTCAGACTATAAATAATGGGGTTCAACATAGGGCTTACAAAAGTGTAGAAAACAGCAATGACTTTGGACTGTTCCACTGACTTGTCCGTGGGAGGTCTAACATACATGCAGAACAGGGTCCCATAAAACACAGTCACTGCCACCAGGTGGGAACCACAGGTGGAAAAGGCTTTGCGCCTGCCTTCGGCGGAACGCATCCTCAGGATGGCCATGAGAATGAACATGTAGGAGATGAGGATGATGAGGAGGGAGTTGGAAAGGTTAAACCCTGCTACCACAAACATGGATGTCTCCTTAATGAAGGTGTCAGAGCAGGAGAGCCGGATGAGGGGAGGGTCAGCACAATAGAAGTGGTTAATGATGTTGGAGCCGCAGAAGGTCAAGCGGTAAGTCCACATGGTTTCCATCAGGCCACTAAGGAACCCATAGATATAGGGACCAGCGATCAGGCGAGCACAGACCCCTTTGGACATCTTGCTGCTATAAAGCAAAGGGTTACAAATGGCCACGTACCTGTCGTAGGCCATCACAGCTAGCATATAATATTCGGTAATCACCATGGCAATGAAAAAATAGCACTGCACTAAACAGGCAGCATAGGAAATGGTTTTCTTCTCTGATACGAAGTTCACCAACATCTTGGGAGTCACATTAGTGGAATAGCACAAGTCCAAGCAGGACAAACTGGCAAGAAAGTAGTACATGGGAGTGTGTAGGCGGGAGTCCACTTTGATCAACACCACCATCCCAAGGTTGCCCCCGACAGTGATCAGGTAGATCACCAGGAACAGCACAAAGAGGATGGGCTGAAGCTCTGGGCGATCCGTCAATCCCAAGAGAATGAATTCTGTCACCGAGGTGGAATTTTCTCTGACCATTTTCTTAGATACCAACATGTTCACTTGGATGAATTAAAATGAATGAAGGTGATGAATAAGATGTCTCTCAGATGTTTATTTTCTCCCACTCATTCTCCCTTTCTTCTACCCTTCCTCTCTCATTTGCCCTCACACTATTATTAAAAATAGCCTGAGTACATAGGGCTGATTGTCTTAAGAAGGTTCTGGGCTCAAATAGCTGAGTATACATAGTGCAGACGATCCCTTCAGTGTCTTCTGAGCCACCATCGTGTATGTGAATGGGAGGTTTAGGAACTAAAGTTTGCACAAAAGTAGATTGAACCTTCAGCTTCCCTTTATAAAACCGTGGGCATCTAAAATTGGTGTGAAGGTCTAATTCTGGGCATAACGGCAATTTGTACAGAAAACATTTTTGCTGTTACCAACAGTGTGTGCATATTTAGAAGCTTCACCTTTGAGAATTTAATTCCCTATGAGCTATATAAGAGCAAATTAGAGCTTCTTGAAGGAAATTGTTTAGGACCAGTTTTAGTGCTAAATTTGTAAGATTTAAGATCATATCTTTCACATGAAAATAGACCAAAGGTAAGAATCCATATTTTAAACTAACAAAGACCTATTTGAATAACTAAGAAAGAAAATTTCCGTATTTAACTCATTTAGATTTAGCATGAAGATATAATGAGACATGGATAAAGGGAAAAGAAGTCACCAGTATTAGAGCATAGTTTCATTTAGTCATCCATTGGTCCCAGAAAACATGTAAGGGTTTCAGAATATAACAAAACTTGGCCAATTTTGCTGCTAATGGAATATAAATTTAGCTTTAAACGATTCCAAAAACATGTAGAAATAATTCAATCATCGTTATTATTGTGCTATAATGTCCAGAATTATAAAGTAAACACTAATGAAGAGAGAATTATTCTTAGTGCGGAGTTCAGATGAGACTAGTTACAGTGAATTTACATATTCAGATAATATTTCCAATTCAAATGAAATCAATTTTAATGAATGAAAAAAATTGGAAATTATCATGCTGGAATTTTATATAATATAGTTTCATTTTGTATTCCCAAAGTTGTACTTGTTATTTCATAAGAGGTAAGAGATCAAAGCTTAGTCGCCTATGGGTTGTCTTGAGAGTCGGCTGAAGGGAACCAGCATGTGGACCTGTGTAAATGGCAGCAACAGCTGCTCCCAATACATAATATAATTTTTGCCATGCGGTAGCAATTGCCCCATGTTCTAAGATCTCAAGAGATTTTAATTTAAAGTCATCAGAATTCATTAATTTCATGTAAAATCTACAAAAATATAGCATAGGCAATTAAATCTAATTTTAAGCCTGTCTTTAACCAGGGCACAGAACAGACACATGTAGGCATGATCTACTGTGATTACAAAGAACCAGTTCAGGCAGTATCAATGTCACCAGGTATGTCCTTCCACTGTAATGTTCCTGGAAAGGCAGTCAAGTACATACACGCATGTTATTTAGTTATTTTGACTCTGGTGCTCTCAGAATGCTGCATACTCTGATCGTTATGTGAGAGAAACTTGCACAGAAGCAGCATCAAACACCACATGCATGCAAGTTATTTCACTGAGAAAAAAAAATGGCAGTGCTTATCTTCAAAGAGCTGATTGGTGTCTTCATGGTAGGGGGAGATGGAAATTATAGTTACATATGCTTAGTTCAATAAGAAGGACATTGAACTAATTTAGGTGATATATTGAGAAATCAGGGTAGACATTAGAGAACACTATCCTTTAACTGGGACTTAAAGAATAACTAGGAATTGTTTCGGACAAAAGTGGGGAAACTTTTGTGTAGTATAAACAGCACATTTAGAGGTTTTTGTCAGGAGACACTTAAGAGACCTAAAATATTTCACATGGAAGCGGGTGAGTTTTCTACTGTTACAAATAAGAAATTTAGGAAGTGGTACACAGCCAAACAAACTCAAAGTGCTCCTTACTGTTTACCGTACACAGTACACAGTGTGCCCCGTGGTTAGAAAGATTGTTCATTTATTCAGTGCTTATGTAAGCAGTAGCAAAATTTATCTGTCATGACTCTTACTGTTCTCTAATTCCTATGCTAATATGAAATAAGTCATTAAAATATGAGAGATTGTCACATCAGTTTTGTAGGAGCCAGAATATTTTGTCCTTTGTATGAGAAATGTCATATAGAAAAATAATTAAACCACATTGGGGAAGAGCAGTAGAGATCCCTCTCAACAGAGCTTTTCCCAGAACACCAGTGTCCATAGGTGTCACCCAATGTATCTGGGTGATGGGTAGTTAGTGAGGGTAGCAGAGAGTTTTTGAACATCTGTGTTCCTTTGTGAACCAGTACAACAAAAATAAAGTTACATGTGACTTTTCACTGGCTTGATAATGTGAAATTGCTTTCCTCTGGGTTAGAATGACTAAACTAGACAATAAAACCAGCACAGATTATCCACTTAATGAATTGATTCACAAGGATATCTACAAACACACATGCTTATTTTTATTAAGGGAAGACTCAAAAAGTAAACCCACACTACCTGTAATTTGGCAGGTTGTTAGGGCTGTCATTTATGGGGAATTGGTAAGCATGATATATATTTAGGTGAAACCAGAAGTTCAGGAATTTCCAATCCTCCCAGTTTAAAAAAAAAAAAAAAAAAAAAAACCCAACCAACAATGGCCAAAAACACAATCAGCAAAAAACAGTTCTACAAGTGCCACCGGTACCTGAAATACTATTTGTGGAAATATCCATTTAGAATAAATGCATCTTATTTCAGACCTGTTAAAATGAAATTGTCTGAAGGAGTGGCCTTGTTTACAACTGCTGTCACAGTCACTGACTTGTCCCTGAGCACAGGGTCACATGTGCACAGGGTGTCATGCATCCTATCAAATGGATTCAGTGGAGTGTACAGGAGGTTGAAGCCAATGAAAAAGCCTGAGAAAATATAAGGGTCACTGAAGTTTAACTTTAGTAATTGAGCCCCAAAACTAACTTCCACTGGGTAATAAGACAAAATAAGTCTGGAAAAAGAAAAGAGCTGATAGGGAAGGAAAACAGACACACACATATAATTCCTGGAATAAATATTATTCCGGCTTAATTTGTCTCTCTTTTGAATTTTTATAAAATATTTTGGAGGGGTCAAGGGATTGTTCTTTCAATAGGTATTATTCTAAATATATTAATACCACGATCAATGGAAGCATTTACTCTATTGATGATGTAAATGTGGTTATCTAAATGTGGTTATCTAAATGTATGTGCAATTCTTGAATGAATGAATGTTTGAGAGTAAAACAATTAAGGTCAACACATAAGTTCAACAATTTTTTAATATTTTCCAGTGACCAATCCAATTAACAAATGCACACTTGTCTATATTAATCGACTAAGGGACTAAGCTATCTTTCAACCCTGCTGTTGCTGTTGCCTGACCACTAATGAAGATCTAAATATGAAACAAGAAAAAGAAGTGCAAGTATAAAAGTCAGAATATTTATTCCTACCTGACCTCAGGAAAGAGACTCTCTCAGAGACACTAGTGGTCCAAGAGGTGAGAGGCAGAGGATTTTTATCCACTTCACAATTTGGAGTTTTTTCCCTAAAGTATTTTCAATGCACCCTAAAGACATAATTACAATGTTACACAAAGGATAGCTCTAGGGAGAAAATTAGTACTTGGTTTAGACATATATGCATTAGAGTCCTAGGAATTGAGCAATGTGATTTCATCAGTTTGTAATCACTTGAGCTGATTGCTTTGAGTGACCTGGAGTTTATTCTATATTCTCACAGGATTTTTGCATTACGGATTACCAATTATTCCAATTAACATAAAGTGATTAATGAAGATATAAAATAATGGCATAATTCATGAACACCAACGTTTTTTGTGTCTCCTTTCCAGTCTGAATCGTGTAATGCATAACACTTCCCTCAAAGTAGCTAGAAAAACATGAGTAAATTTTAAATCCATTATGTGAAATAATTTGAACAAGTCCACATAAAGAATTATAGAAGAGTTAGTTCAAGATATTAGATTCAGGTGTTGAGAAGTGATATTTTGTGGTAAACTGATAAGCATATAACTTAATAGGATGTATTTGCCAATCTATGAAAACAAGTAGGAAAAGATCAAAATATTCTGCCCGACCTTACTTCCCTTTTACAAAATATTCAACTTAACTAGGAGATACAAATATAAGCTGGATATGAACATGTGCCCAAATAATATTTAGTCCAATTATGAAGGCAAAAATAGACACATAAATACTTAATCAGAGGCATATTTTCCAGATGAAATATTGGAATCAGAGATCTTACTCTGGTTTCCATCTATGTCCTCTTTTCTGTCATTCTCTGCCTCATTCACTGATTTTTGCCAAATTCTTTTCAAACTCAGATCCTCCCCTCAAAGTCTCTGCACTGATTTGAATTCTGTTTCTTCAAAACTTCCTCCAGTTTTTTACTGTCTTTTAGATGTCATTTTATATATTAATCCCTATGGGAAGACTATTTTTATATATACATTAAACTTACATAAAACAAGCATAATTTTTCATGCTGTTACATAATTTCATAATAACACATTGCAATCTTAATTTTCAATGCAGTTTAAGTTATTGATAATATCTTCCTTTCCAAACTGTTGCCCAAGAGAAAAGGGAACTGATAGTTCATATCCATAGTGTACAAAACACTCAAAACAGTGCTTTTAGTCAGTTTTTCACCACTGTGACCAATAGACCTGATGAGAACAATTTTAGAGGAGGAATAGTTCTTTTTAGCTCAGGATTTGAGAGATCTCAGTCCATTGATAGTTGGCTCCACTGCTCTGGGCCCAGAGTGAGGCAGAACATCATGGCGGAAGAGGAAGGCAGTTCAGGACATGGCTGCCAGGAAGCAGAGAAAGCGCCAGGCTCACAAGGGAAGAACTACGTGCTCCAAGGTCAAGTCCCTAAAACCTACCTCCTCCAGACACACCCTGCCCACCAACAGTTACCGCCCAGTTAATCCTTATCAGCAGATTAATGCACTGATTATGCTAACTCTCTCAAAACCCAATCATTTCACCTCTGATCTTTTTTGCATTGTCTCACATGTGAGCTTCTGGAGAACACCTCATATCTAAACCAGAACAAGTGCCTAGACTGTGTTGAGTGATCATAAATATTTATACAGTGAATTTATCATAAACAAAAAGAGCTTGATTTTGCCCATAAATATTTTGTTTTTATTAACATGATGTTTTAAAATTTCACATTCATTATAATATTAGGAAATTCTCATAAAAATAAAAATAATCTGACTTTGCCTGGTTTGCTTTCTGACAGGAAAGCAAATGGCTGAGATGAATAGCAGATTCCTCCATTAAAGGGAAAATGCTCCATGGTTTGACAAAAGTCTCTAAGTATGCTGTTATTGTCCTACAGTCACCACTTCAACCTCACAGCATTGATTTTTTTGATCATAGAAATGGAGAACAGAGTGGATTGGATTATCTAGTTACAAAGGACAATACAGAGAAACTGCTCACTTCTGCATACAAAGGTCAGCAAGAGATTACATATATGAAGAAGTCAGAGCTAAGATGGCATAATTAGGGAAGGGAGAAAAAGAAGAAGAAGGGGAAGGGGAAGGAGGAAGGGGAGGAAGGGGAAGAGGAGGAGAGGATGTTGGTGGTTAGAGGAAGAGGAAGAAAAAGGAGGAGGAGGAGGAGGAAGAAGGAGGAGGAAAAGGAGGAAGAGGAAGAAAACAACAATGATTCACATCCCACAAGTATGAGAGCAGAAGTCATGGCTGTGAATTGTCTAATCACATCTGTTCTTATTTTCCTGTTGGCTTACTGGAAGATTCTACTTTTTGCACCAGAATGAATATTTTTGTTAATTTTGAAACTTGAGTTAGTCTGGTACCTAATAAGAAAACTCACAAATATTGGAAAGAAGTCTTAATTTGTATAAGGCATGGAGCAAATACATGGGAAATACGATACATCTAAGGAATCAACAGAAAGTTAACAAGATCTCAAGAGAAAAGGCAAATATTAAAAATCCATTATCAGCATTTGTCTCTCCATCTCACAGCCATTGCTATACACTGAACTTCAGAGATAGCCCTGGAGCAAGTAAGAATCAGATGGACAACGGGTGACTCTGAGCTCCCCTTAGATTACTAACTAACCGTGAGCAAAAGTGAACCCCAGAGGCTGAGAGGCGAAAAGCCCTCATACTCATTGTGGAAACTTTTGGGAGGAGAAGAAGTGGAAGCATCGGATGCTTCTTTGAGCTTTTTCCTGTTGTTGCCTGAGAATAACCCTAACATCAAAGGAGTGTGTGTGTGTTCTGGCCTTTCCTTTGGTTAGGTTGCAAAGAGACTAGGAGAGATGTTGGAATAATACTGCTGCCAAAGACAAGCGGTTTGTAAAGAGAAGGCTGCTCAGCTGAAGGAAAACATGTCACTGCCTACTTAGCTAAAGGAAATTCTGATGCAACATAAAAGGGAGTTGTCAAGGAAAAAAAAGCAAGGAAAGAAAGGAAGAGGAGGAAGCTCATGGTGATGAATAAGCTGGTTGTATCACAGGTTTTTTTCTGGTCTATAAAGCAGTTAAATCTCCCATACACAACTCACTAATTTAAAACAATGAAATGTAAGGCGGGACATTATGTGTTTTAAAACCGTGCAGTGTCTTTTTTTCCAACAGTTTACACTATACTGAATGTTCCTTACAGCCCTATCCTGAAGATACATTCAGCGGTCGCTATCCTTGCCTAGTATTCTGTGGGGTTTCCTGGTACACAGCATGAATTAATTGTACATGAGAGATATTTCATATGCTCTGTATTTTATTACCAATAAAAAAACCCTCATTATCATATATCCTTGCAAAAGATAGATATACATAGAGAATGAAGCAAGAAATTCCATGGCTATTGAATCCCACGTTCTGGTTCCAGAGACCCAGTTGTACTCCTGGGATGAAATGAGATAATATTATGCTCATAAGAAATGATCATTTTATCTTATCTTGTTTTAGAAGTTTTCACTGCTTGCAAAAAGAAAAACTAAAACAGAGAAAGAACCTTTACTAATGTATTTTGGGATGAACTCAACACATGTATATACAATATTTTATATTTAATTATCTTATGGTAGAAAAAGAGATTACGTCTTCCAAGAAAGGAATTTAGGAAATATTACAGTATTTTAGGCCAATTAGATGGCACTAGTTGTTTGGAGAGTAGAAGAACCTTTCATTTGCCTTTAAACCATTCATTTAAGCATATCTCCTGAAGCCAACTGTATTTGACATTGTTGAGCTTTTTGAAGAGCAGAGAGCAGATTCATTTTCTCCTCCAGAACATACTCTCACTCCCGTGGTACACTTTAACAGGCCATGAACTAGGTCTGTATTCAGAAAGGAAAGAGCACTGCTTAATCAAACATCACTAGTGACAGAAGGAATATTCAGATCAAGGTAGATATTTCGTCGGGAATAACCCATTACTACTTTATTTCCTTTAATTTTATTCTTTCCTCTCAGCACTTTGTGCCAGATGTTTTGAATGCAAGGGACACAGAGCGCATCCTCCGTAGGTCTGCAGGCCAGAGACAGGAGTTAGGTCCCCATATCTCAGCCCTGGATCCACAAGCTCAGGTCAAAAAAAACCACCATCCTTCCCTCCTTTCTATTTGCCACTGTCACCAAACACAAGCATAATCATAAGAAATAGATCATGACCTATTGCTTCTGGTTTTACTTAGTGAGTCAGTGAAAAAGAAGATGCTTCATAAAGAATCCTTAATCAAAAAGACATAGGGGGATAATTATGGATGTAAGAAACTGAGCTCAGAGCATGTTTATCCTGCTTACCGTTGTAATCAATAGAGTCCATCAGTGTTCTGGGCAATACCCACTGGGCAATTCCACCTGCAGCAATACTTTTTAAAATTTAATGGGCCGATAAACCACCTGGGGTCTGGTTGAATACAGATTTGGATATAGTAGGTCTACAATTCATCTTCAAAACATAAAAAGTCATTATTAAATTTATTTTATATTATTTTGATACTGGGAACTGAACTCAAGGGTGCTTTGCCTCTGAGCTACATCCCCAGCAGAATGGCAAGTTAATACTCATTATTTTTTTGCAATACAAACATTTAAAAGCTACTCTGGGCAATTTTCAAGTGTGAAGAACATTTTTAATAAGTCACCATGTCATGCCATAAATCTCCTGACTTTATTCCCCCTAAGAGAAATTTTGCATCCTTTGAACGACATTTCCTTTTCCTCACCTTTCACCAGTCCTTGTTGACCATTCTTACTCTGTTTCTATGACTTAGACATTACAGATTCTAAATACAAGTGAAATCTTGCGGCATTATTGTTATCTTATTCCATGCCAGATTCATTTCACCAAGTTGCCAAAAATGGCAATACATTCCCCTTTCTTCAGACCAATATAAACTTTATTTTCTTTATCCATTGATTCACTGATGAACACATGTCTTGATTTCATATCTTGGTTATTGTGAATAAATCTGCAAAGAATGTAGAAGCATACATGTTTCCTGTACACATTGATTTCATTTCCTCAAATTTATACCTGGATTTAGAAAATCTAGAATCTATGGTAATTCTATCTGCAATTTTTTGAGAAAATTCCGTACTGTTCTCCATAATGGTTATACTAACTTACCTTTCTGATCATTTTGTCAGAGGCTTATGAAAATACATTTGGACAAAAACTTTAGAGTTAAGGCTTATGGGCAAGTGGAGCTATTGATACTGTCCTGATGATATTTCTTCTGAGGACATTCTTCAAGGCCTGCTT
>JAJEJO010053183.1:153366-182268 GCA_020662805.1 Glaucomys volans | reverse complement strand
GAGGGCCATTGAATTTCATGTACTGGATATGGCAGGCATGGGACCAGGGGAAAGTTGGCATTTTGGGGGCTCTGTGGCAGATGAAGATTTAGAGAGCGATAGCTGGAGGCAGGGAGACCAATACCCCAGGAAAGGATGGCGGGATCCTGGCTTGGAGTGACAAACAACCTGTGTGACAGCCATTGCAGGTCCTAGAAGGACCAGTGCCTGGTCTAGAAACCTGGGAGGAGAGGTATTAGTGGGGATGGCCTGGCCAAATACGGTTCGAGGCCCCCAGAAGGGGCTCTTATGGGAGGGAACACAGATTTGTCAGGCCCAGGCAGAAGCCGGGCCAGCAGGAACCAGGGTGCTCTGATGACCAGAGAGGGATGGGTAGGGGGCTGAGGCCACATCTCTCGAATGTTTCCAGTAATTCTTCAAATATTAGAAACAGAATCCTTTTAAGAAGCAACCAAGGAAATTTAATGTGATTTTTATGATCCCAAATTGGCAAAAGCACTTAGACTTCTCAAGGGTCCTGAAGGAAGATTGGACAGATTTTGGTTTTTTTTTTTTTTTTTTGGTACAGGGTATTGAACCCAGGGGCACTTCACCACTGAGCCACATCCCCAGCCCTATTTTTTGTGTTTTATTTAGAGACAGGGTCTCACTGAGTTGCTTAGGGCCTCGCTAAGTTGCTGAGGCTGGCTTTGAACTTGCGATCCTCCTGCCTCAGCCTCCCAAGTGCTGGGATTACAGGCGTGCGCCACTGTGCCCGGCCTAGATTTTGGTTTTCTCCCAAATTTCCTGTTGCTTTCTTTGCATGTTGCTGCACCAAGGTAGCCTCCCTCCAGGCTGCTTTTTCCCTCTTCTGATGTACCCTGGAAGCTGTACCTAACATTCGATAGATGCCTTGTGCACTGGCCCTCAAGGTGGGGTAGGGCAGAGCCACGTGGACTCCGGGGTTGCTGAGGTCAAGGTTTCCTTGGTGCTTTCAAGGCCTTGAGCGTAGCTCTTTCCACTCGGTTTCTGGCAGCATCAAGATGGACGGTAACAAATCCCTTCCTGGGTTAGGCAGCATGGGCTTTTGTGGCTTGTTTTCGAGTTTGTGAGGAGTTTGCTGTTGTCCAGCAGCGATTACTCTCTAGTCCATTGGCACCTGGCCCTTGTGATCAGGGACATTGCCCAGCAACCCACTAGTAGAGGCTAGCCTCTAGCATGTCCCCTCTCCTTCCTAAACTCTGTTTGCACAGAACTGGGGCTTGTCTTCCTGCTTCCTGATGGTGGGAGATGCAGCTGAGACAGTTGGGCCTAGCCCTGTCTCTACTGCAGTCCTGGATCAAGTGTGGCCCCAGGGAAGGAGCATCTGGGTCCTTTCCAGCCACAGCGTCTTTTCCCACCACTCTGAGTCAGCAGGCCATAGTGCTGGGGTGAAGGCCACGCACATTATAATGGAAATGGTGGGGTGGAGGCCAGGTTTCCACTGCTCTGTGGGAAGAGGCTTTTCTCTGTACATGGGGGGCTTTCTGTGGTGACAAACACCTGGCCCTCCCTAGTGAGCAGATAGAGCCATGCTCCCAAGGCCTCAGCTGTACCAGGCATGGAGCTTGGGGTTTGGGGGTGCAGCACTTGGATGATGCCCCCCTGAAGGAGGAGACTTAGTGGACTACCTGGGTGTTGCTGGGCTTCGTGACTTAGTTGCATGCGGAACTTGTTCTACTCAGCAGATTGCTGTCTCAAGGCAAGATGTTTACTGGAGTGGTCATTGTGACCAACATTTATCTGTGTGCCACTGTCAAGGCTGGGGCAGAAGAGCTGGGACAGCCGGGAGCAGTGGCGCACGCCTGTAATCCCAGCACTTGGGAGGCTGAGTCAGGAGGATTGCGAGTTCAAAGCCAGCCTCAGCAACTTAGCGAGGCCCTAAGCAACTCAGTGAGACCCTGTCTATAAACAAAATACAAAATAGGGCTGGGGATGTGGCTCAGTGGTAGAGTGCCCCTGGGTTCAATCCCCAGCACCAAAAAAAAAAAAAAGAAGAAGAGCTGGGCCATTGATTGTAGATTGTATTCCAGCAGGAGCCTCAGATGGCTTAAAGCGGGCTCAGCAAGGCCTTTCTGGCGAAGGGCCAGTCAATGTTGGTGTGTGTTGTGACCCCTCCTGGAGGATTGGGGAGGGTGGGTGCTGATAAACTTTATTTATTAATTGTTTTGCAGTGCTGGGATTGAACTCAGGGCCTTCTGCAGCTAGGCAAGTGCTCTACCACTGAACTACAGCCCCAGCCCTCAATAAACCTTTATTTCCAGAAACTGGGGGCCTATTTGTGGGCTGACCCCTGCTTTCAACTGTGAACTAGGTTTTTTTAAAATTTGGTACCACCTATTGAACGTAGGGGCGTCACATCCTCAACTTGTTCTTTTGTTTTTTATTTTGAGACAGGGTCTTGCCAAGTTCCTTAGGGCCTTGCTAAAATTGCTGAGGCTGGCTTTGAACTTGTGACCCCCCTGCCTCAGCCTCCTGAGCAGTTGGGATTACAGGTGTGTGCCTCCATGGCTGCCTTTTTTTTTAACACTTGGAAAGAGGGTCTTGTTAAGTTATTTAGGGTCTTGTTGAATTGCTAAAGCTGGTCTTAGAACTTGAGATTCTCTTGTGTCAGCCTTGTGAGCCACTGGGATTACAGATATACACCTCCTCACCTGACTGAATTAAGTTTTGTTTTTTACTTTTTATTTTTTTGGAAAAACAGAACATCTCTCTCTGGAAAGAGCTCAGCATTGGTATTTACTGATGGCAGAGGTGGTGGTCATCCATTCCTTACATGCTCACTGGTGTCCTCTGGGTCATTGCCCAGAAATGTGGTAGGCTCCAGAAATACTGAACAGAAAGTCAGCTTCTGGTCTAAGCATGCCTGCACTCCAGGTGGTGAGAGGGCCACCTGGAGTGGTTGACCACCAATGTGCTTGCAGGCTTCCCTGGGGTGGCCTTTGTGAAATGTTAGCCACTGACTTGGGGACTGGAGTTTTGCCCACGTTTATCTGTGTTCATAACCAGGTTAAGGACAGTTAGTTGCTGCCAAAAAATCATAGGAAAAAAAGAGGTTATAAAACAAGCCCCATCAGAGAGCAAGCAGGGTGATTCTAGGAGTGCACACACCATGTATGTGTCAGAGCATTGGGGACACGGGTGAGAATCGCTGTCTCTACCTACAAGTGCAGCAGGGCCTGGGGGGACTCTCATTCTAGACTCTAGTAATATCCACAGGGTGTGCACCAGCCAGAACAAAACACCAGTCAGATGGAAAACTCAGCCAAGAAAGGGGGATTCTCCAGCCCCTCAGGCCTAACTGACTTTGCTGTTTTCCTGCAGGATCTGTCCCTCCTTGCAGGACAAGTTCAGCTTGCTGAAGGGGGCCCCAGTGGAGGTGAAGATTCAAGGTAGGTCTCCTCATGGGAGTGTGGAATGTGGTGGTAAATTCTGGGCAGTTCTAAACTTGATCACAGTCCTTACTAACAGCTGTCCCTGCGTGCTAGGGATTGAACCCATGAGTGCTCTACCTCTGAGCTATGTCTCCAGTCCTTTATATTTTATTTTGAGGTAGGGTCTTGCGAAGTTGCTCAGGCTGGCTTCAAACTTGCCATCCTCTTGCCTCAGCTTCCCAAGTAGTGGAGATTATAGGCCTGGCTTAGGCTAGTTCTTGAATTCATCTGATATGCAAGGAGCTTACATGTTAGGTAATAAGCCAAGAAGGTCCTAAAATTCTCAGTGTGTGGAGTGGTAAGAAGAGCTATAAAGAGTGGGGAAAAAGCAAGGTGGTGCCTGTGGTGTTTGGGGAAGCACGACCCTGTTGACATAAAGATGGCAGGAAGGGAGGAGATGAGCTTGGGTGACAGCAGAAGCAGTGGTGTTTAGGGTAAAGGAACAGCAAGTGCAAAGGGCATGAGGTGGCCTTGTGCCTGGAAACTTTGAGGAAGAGTCAGGAAGCGGATGTGGCAGGAGAAGAGGGAGTGTAGGAGGTCTAGAATGGCTGGGGCCACATTAGACCAGGCCTTGTGGCCATGGAAGGCCATTGGCTTTTACTCAGGAAGGCTGCAGTCCTGTGTTGAATTGCACATGTGCTCTGGGGCCACTGTGGTCAGAATAGGAGCATGTTGGCCAAGACATGGAAACTGGTGCTGGGCTCTTGCAGTAACTGACCCAGGTGAGGGCTGGGGGGAGTGCTAGCCAGGTCCTGGATTTGTAGTTGACGGAGGGCTGGCTAGGCTTGTGGAGGGGAGAAAGGGGTGAGGGAGGACGTGGGTTTAGGTCTGTGAGTGCAGTGGGCGTGCTGGTGTGAGCATTTCCAGGGGTGCTGAGAGCTCACACGTAGATTGTCTGCTTCCTTCTTATAAGAGACCTCCCAAGCACTGGCCCCAGGCATTCTGGCTCCATGTCTTGGCCTTTTTCCACATTCCAGATGGTTACAAGATGCCCTGGGCACCCTGGAAGATGTGGCTAGGTGTTCTCTGGCCTGTGCAGGGACCTAGGCTTCCCATCTATAAAATGGAGCTAAGACTCTCCCCCAGGGTCACCACAAGATGACAGGACAGGATGACATGGAAGGCCTTTAGCATGTGAACCAGTGTGCTGTGGTTCCTTTTGCTTTGGCTCACAGGGCCTCCGAGAGGGCCGCACACAGTGTGTTTCAGAGGTTCCCTGAGCTCTGTTGGCTCCTGACTGGTCTTTATTAGAATCCAGTGTTTGAGAGTGCAAGAGCGTGGAGGGTGCCCTCTTCTTTTCACACAAGGAAACTTGTTCTGAAAGGGGCAGAGAATGGGTGAAGGCCACACAGCAACATCACTGAGTGTGTCTTCCACTTGCCTCCTTGTCGACCTCATCTTCTCTCTCAGGCCAGCCTTGTGGGTACTGCTGCTGCTGATGTGGCAGAAGCCAGACCACTGACAAAGAGCCTAAGCACCCCATTGCCGTGACTTCCTGGGTGTCTGGCGTCCTCTGTTTGGGTAGGTGTAGTAACAGGGTCTTTGTGTTCCAACAGAGATGGTGAAAGTAGGCCATGAGCTGATGCTGTGTGCGCCAGATGACCAGGAACTTGTGCAGGTGAGAGAGGGCCCTTGTCTGTCCCTTTCCTAGGCTGGGGTGGGAGGGGTTTCTGCCCCCTGTGCCTTTGAAGGTTCTCATGCCCCAGAGCCAGCCTGGCGTGTGGTTAGGCTGTTTCTGTAGGCATCCCTGGGGCGAGAACTGCTAGGAGTCTCTTGGGTGGATGACCCTAGCCATCCTTTAGGCAGAGTGGGAGGACAGCCATGGAGGTAGAGGCATATCTCTGGTTTCTGCTGACCAAGGCCCATGCCCTTCTCCCACGTGTGGCCCGCCCGAGGGTTTCTATGCAGAGATGCCTGATCCACTCCACAACCAGCCAAAGAAACCCACTCCCTACCATTAAAATGTTTGAATTTCAAAGTAATGGTTTTCCCTTTTTGACTATTGTTTATGCAGTCTTGCCTGTTTTAGAATGAATCCGTTTTTGCTTCTTTTGGGTTTGTGGCTGAGAGTGGGTGATGTGGTAGCTCTGTTTAACTTTCTTTCCATTCTGCAGTTGAGTCTCTCCGGTCAGCTTTCTTTTTTTATAATAAGTAGACTTTAGTGTACTGATAAAAGCAAAAAAAAGTAATCTTAATGTTTTGAGAGAAGTTTTAGATTCATAGTAAATTAAGCAACAAGCACAAAAAATTCTCCCATACTCCTGATCCCCCCCACAGCCTCCCTCACTGTCAACATTTGTTACAATCAGTGAACCAACGTTCACACATCATTATCACCCAAAGCCCATATCTACTGAGTTTTAGTACAGTTTATTCTGTTTTTCTGTTCTCAAGTTGCTACATGGTTGTTTTATTTTCTGCTTGTTTGCCGATGCTTCGGTTTTAACTTTTGCTCAAGTTCATAGTTACTTATTCAAGCATTTTTATAATGACTGTTTTAAAATCTTTGTCAGATATTCCAACATCTGTGTAAGCTTGTCATTGGCATCTATTGATCATCTCTTCTCATGCAAGTTGATGTTTTTTCATGTGCCAAGTAATTTTGCATCACATCCTGAACATTTTGGCTATTCCTTTGATTCTGGGTCTTATTAAATTGTGCAGAGAATGGTGACATGTGTTCTAGCAGGTATTTGACCTGGTTAGGCTTAGGCAGCAAGGTCCAGCACCCACTGTGGCCTGTGGCCTCACTGTCAGTTCAACTTCTTGCAATCTGTCCTGCCAGTGCTCCACCCAGTGGACATCCTGGGACCTGGGCCTTGGTTTAGTAATCCAAGTCAGCTGTTAGGTCAAAATCACATCCAGCCATGCTCAGGTGAGGCTCAGCCCAGATATTCAGAAACAGATATATGAGGTTCTTGAGCTCCTTCCTCTCCACCATCTCTTTGAGATGATTTTCAGTTTGTTGGGGTTCCCATTCTCCATGACCATGGTGCAGTGGTCTGTGTACAGAGAGGAAAAAGTAGTAAGAAGGTTATCCTTGTGCTGTTGGTACTACTATCCCTGTGAACCCCTAATGGAGCAGAGGCTCTCCCCATCAGAATTTTTATTTTGAAAGAGTCTCAGTAAGTTGCTGAGACTGGTCTTGAACTCGTGATCCTCCTGCCTCAGCCTCTCAAGTCATTGGGATTAAAAGCATGTGCCACCTCGCCCACCATCCATCAGAGTTATGGCTCCTGCAGATTTCTCTCTCTCTCTGGCTACTTCTGTCACCCCCACCATATTGCCTGGGGTCTGAGTGCCAGATTTTCCACTCTTTCTGATTCTTATGGGTTCTCTTCTTTGCTCCTTGAACCAGAACTACCTAGAAGGTCTGTCCTGGGGGTCTGTCCATCTGCTCTGCAGCACTCCCTCCCAGTGTTCCATCTGGTGAGCTTTCCACCAGGCTGAATGATGGCTTTGAATTCTGGTGTTCCTCCCCAACCACCTGCTGGCATTTACTGTCCAGAGACTGCAATTCCGGCCCCTTCCTTCCACCATCCAGCTCCGACAGATGGGACTTCAGTGGGCAAAAAAGATGGTGTGTGTTTTCCATGTCTTACCTGCAGCTGGAACCCTTCTCTCTTTAGTCTTTTTAGTATTTGTGGTGGTAAGCTGCACATATTGTACAGTCTACCATTTTAACAATTTTTTAAAAAATTCCCAGTAAGCCCTGAGGGGTCTCTACTCTTTTTAAAAGAAGCATTTTGAAATGCATATAAAATAAAATGTGCTATTTTTACTATTGCCGCTATCCATCTCCAGGACTTATTCATTTTCCCAAGTTGAAACTCTACTCATTTTTTTGGGGGGGGGTACCAGGGATTGAACCCAGGGGCACTTAGCCAAGCCACTGAGCCACATCCCCAAACCTTTTTATTTTTTATTTTGAGACAGGGTCTCACTAAGTTGCTGAGGGCCTTGCTAAGTTCCTGAGGTTGTCCTTGAACTTGCAATCTTCCTGCCTTCCAAGTCTCTGAGATTACAGTTGTATGGGAGTGTGCCTGACTCTACTGAGGTTTTAGACCATTTTTAAAAGCATAAAAATGGCATTTAGTGCATTCATTCACAGTGTTGTACACCCCCTGTCTGTAACTAATTCCAAAACATTTTTCTTCCCTGAAAGATACCCTGTATCCACTAAGTGGCCTCTTCCTCTTCCCCACAGCCCTGACACCCATTCATTTAGTATCTCCTTGTGTCATTTAAATGGGATTTTTTCCTGAACAGTGTTTTCAAGGTTTGTCCAGGTGGCAACACAGTCTATCAAGACTTTATTCCTTGTATGGAATGAAACCTAGAAGCAAATGGATGATTACATTGGCATTATTGAGACATGGAAGATACATTTGTAAGATTGGAAGGTTTGGTCAAGCCCTGTCATCCTAAATTTTAATTGGGAGCATCAGTGCTAAGATATTTGAACTTAAAAATCTATTTGCATTCCCTTGCCTTGTATCCCACACAGGTCTAGATCAGTGATGGCTCACTTGTAACAGTGATGGCTGGGGGAGGAAAAGTACAAATTGAGCCAGGAACACCTTGTGACAGCAGGGAGCAAGGCAGCCATCCGAGACTTAGGGTGACATCTGAGGGACTCCAGAGCCAGCCAATGTTAGAAACCTTCACTGGCCAAAGAGGGGCACACGTGAGCACATGAGCACGATGGCTGCTGTGAATTACCGTCCTTCACGTGTACTCCACCCCAGGCATTCATTTCACACTAAAAGCACAAGCAACAAAAGAAGAAGTAGGTCAATTGGACTTTATTAAAATTAAACACTTTGGTGCACCAAAGGACACCTTCTAGCAAGCGAAGGAACAACTTACAGAATGGGAGAGAGTATTTGGAAATCATCTATAAGGGACTTATCCAGAATCCATAAAGGACACTTACAAATCAATAACCCATTCAGAGAACCCAAGGCAAACATGGGCCAGGAATCTTGAGCAGATACTTCTTCAGAGAAGACATGCAAATGGCCCATAAGCTCCTGGAAAATGCTTGCATCATTCAGCATGAGAGCTATGCAAATCAGAACCACAATAAGGCGCCCTTCACATATATCAGAGTTTTTTTTTTTTTTTTTTAAGAAAAATAGCAAGTGTTAGGGAAGATGAGGAAACATTGGAACCTCACACATTCCTGGCGGCAATGTGAAATGGTGCAGCCATTGTAGAAAACCATCTGGTAGTTTCCCAAAACGTTAAGCATGGAATAACTGTATGACCCCAACAATTGTACTCTCAAGGGAATTGAAAACACCTGTGTGCACCAAAACATATGCTATATATATATATAATGTTTATTATATTATATTATATTATATTATATTATATTATATTATATTATATTATATGAATGCTGTATCCTAATAGCCCCAAACTGGAAATAACCCAAATAGTCATCATCTGAATGGATAAACTGATTTTCAATAATAAAGAATAAACTATTCTAGCCGGGCACAGTGCTGTAATCCCAGCAACTCAGGGTGCTGGGACGGGGGAACACAAGTTTGAGGCCAACCTCAGCAACTGAGTGAGACTGTGTCTCAAAAAATAAAAAGTGGGGGCTGGGGATATAATTCAGAGGGAAAGCATCCCTGGGTTCAATCCCCAATAGTGTGTATTAAAAGAATAAACCAGGGGGATCCTTGAGGACATTATGCTAAGAGAAAGCACTCAGGCATAGGTCACATACTGTGTGACTCCATGTACATGAACTGTCTGGAAAAGGCAAATCCATGGAGCTACAAAGGAGCTTGTTGCCACAGACTGGGGACAATGAGAAATGCCTGATAATGGAGCCAGAGTTTCTTTTGGGGTGATGGAAATGTTCTAAAACGTGACCATGTTAATGGCTGTACAACCTTGTGACTGACTATTAACCACCACCAAACCATAAAAGGGTGAATGTCATGGTATGTCAATTAAAACTCAAAAATTATCAGTGCAGCCAAATGAAATGAGAACATCTGGGAGAATAGCAAGTGCAAAGGTCCTGAGGTGCTGTGTGCTTGGTATGCAAGAAATCGCCAGCAGGCCCATTAGGCCCTAGCAGAATGGCAGGGTAGGGCAAGGGTGTAGAGCAGGGTGGGGGGACCATGCATACCTTTGTAGGCAGGAGGAGGCCTTACAGTGGTGGTGGTGGCCACCAGAGTTTCAAGTTGAGGAACATTGATTTCCATTAAGTATCCCTGAGAAACTGTGGCTAAGGCATGAAGGTTAGGTAGGTAGGGGTGGCCATTGGGACATTAATTGACAGGCTGTGGCAGTGTCCGGGCATGTGTAGCTGCTGGCTTGACTGGTAGTGGTAGTGGAATAGGTGGAGGACTTGCTGGGTTTGACCAAGCCCATTGATTTGCTGATGGATGGTTTGGGGGAACAGAGGACTTTGTCCTGGAGCCTGGCACAGTGTGAGGCTTTATGGATTCATTCTTCAGACCTTTCCAGAGTGCCCTTGCTGGGGAGTAGGGAGAAGACAGGGTTTCAGCAAGGTGCCTGCAGACCTGTCTGGGGCTATACATAGGGAGGCCCTAGTGATCCAAAACAGACTGGGGGGCCAGGCCTGTGGCTTCGGAGAGCCATAGGGACACATGCAGGACTGCCCAGGGGAGTCAGTGCTATGGCCACCATCTGAACCCAGTCTGGCAGAACCCTAGGCAGGCTACTCACCTCTTCCTGATCATTGGGAGTTGGATCACTGGCTCTCCACTGAGGAGGGAATGGCAGGCAGGGGTATTCCGTCCCGGGCCACTGGTCAGTGCTTTGTGAGGTTCTGAGTAAAGTCGCTCTGTTTTTGTTGGGGGCCTCTCCTATCTAAACAGTCCCACCTTCCAGCCCAGAGTTGCCCTGCAAGTGTGTCCTTTGGGTGGGTTGGGAGACTGAGTCAATAGAAAAGGAGTGAGCAAGTCCCAGTGGCAGTCTATGGTTATGGAGTTGGAAATTTCTAGAAGCACTGATCATTTCAACTTGGTCTGCTGGGAGTGGCAGCAGATGCAGCTGTGAGACTTGATTCCCATGGACCCGGGGCAGGGGAAGCTGAGCTGCCCCCAAGTCTCCTCACCAGGGCTGGCCAGCCCTTTTGTTGCAGCCTGAGTCTTCAGTGTGGTAGTTTAATATGAATGCTTCTTGTAGGGCATTCTAGTAAGTTGCCAGTGATGCTGTCTGGGTCACTTCATTCCATTGTGCTCCTCAGAACAACAGCGAAGTAAAATCTGAGAGATGGACCCAGCTTTTATTCTGGTGCTGTTGCGTACTCCAGGCTTTCTGGAGCAGGTGTGGCCTCTCAGGTTGTTTGCTTCTGGGGATCAGTGCCTTTCTGGTAGGCAAGCCTTAGACTCTTGGCCAGGTAGCTCCTTGCAGGAATTTCAACCACCTTCCTCACAGGTGGGCAGGTAGAAGGTCAGGTCAGCCTGTCAAGAGCTGCTGCCTGGGGCCTTCCTGACTGGACCTCCAGCCTCCTGCTGAAGAGCAGGCCACCTCCAGTCCCCATCTTATCACACAGTCACCCAATGAGCCATGCAGCTTGCTGTGTGAGAGACACACTGTAGTATGTTTCTACAGCATTTGACATTTCCAGAGTGTGGTCCCAGGCATCATTGCAACCCGAGGTGGGGGCTGGGCAGGGAGCACTTCTGAAGACAGTCCCAGATGTTGCTGAGTGCAGACAGCCATCTGGTGGGCCAGGTCCTTCCTTTTCAGTGGCGCCCAGCAGCAGTCTGCATGAGAATGGGGCACCTCGAACAGCTAAACTGGACCTGGCCTAGGGTCTAGCCAGCAGACGTGTGTGACCTTCCTTGTACAGGGCTGTGCCTGTGCCCAGAAGCAACTGCACTTCATGGACCAGTTGCTGGATGCAGTTCAGAGCTTGAATGTTGGATACTCCACTTGCTCCAGGTAACTGTTCCCACAGCCCAGCAGGGCACCCTTGATGGGCTGGTCTTGGAGATCTGGAGCTGGAAGGACCAGGATACCTTTCCAGCTGGGATCATGTGAGACTCCCTCCTGTGGCACAGGCTGCTTACCGGTCCAGGAGCTGGAGGTGGAAACCGGATGAGACAGGACACTGCTCTGGGGACTGGTCTGGCTGGTCAGGGGCCAGCAGTGTGCAGATAGGGTGGGCAACATCATGTGGATGCCAGGTTGCTGCTCCAGTTCCCAGGCACTGTGCCTGAAGGGGTGCTGTGGGCTTTGGAGAAGACAGCCTGGGCACACTGATGGAGGGCAAGCACTGGGCGGGCTTCTTGGAGGAGCCCCAAGCAGGCAGGGGCCATGAGTGATGCTGAGCGGTGGGCTCCCTGCTCCCTTCCCTCTGCCTGCTCGCCTCTTACCTCTTGGGTCTTTCACATGGGACATGGGCTCGTTGGGCTCGTGTTCTACCAGAGACAGTGTGTTCTGGGTTGTGCCTTTCCCAGCCTGAAGGAGCATTTGGAGGACACCACAGGGAAGAACGAGGCATTGCTGGGGGAGCTCTTCACCAGCTCCCACCTGCGGATGCTCCTGAACCCCAGGTATGACCCATGGCCTCTGGATGTGCAGCCCCTCCTCGATAAGCAAAGTGACAGCTGGCCAAGGTAGGTGTGACGGAAGGCTCCTGTTCCAACTCCAGCCCTGCTTGCTTCTGTTCCTTAAGGCAGACCCTGCGTGTGGCCCACGGCAGCAGTGGCAGACATCTGGAAGCGTCTCCCTTTCCTTCCCTACAGGGCCAGCCCCTCTACGCAGTCAGAGGAGGACAAGGTGGCACAGCTGGCCAGGCAGCTGCAGGAGAGTGCTGCCAAGCTGCAGGCACTGCGGGTAGAGGTGAGGGGCGTCAACTTCCAGGAACCGTGGGCCTTGGGGACTAGACCCTGCTCTGTGTCCTGGGGCAAATGACGTCGCCCCAGCATGGTGCACTCTGAGTCTTCACGAGGTTGCTCGTGTACATGTTCTGCTGGGTTCTAGAAGGTGGCAGGTGCTCAGTTCTCATGGAGTGGGGGAGGCAGGTGCTGAGGTTGAGCTTCCCCCATATCTGGGAAGCTTCTCTAAGAAGGGGGAGACTTGGCCTGCGCTCCATGCTTCTGTGTGCTTGGCTGGGCCTCTGTGTTGAGCAAGACAAGCATAAGCAGCAGGGCTGAGGCTCTGCTCAGCTCCTCCATCTCCCAGTTTCTGGAGGCTTTCCTCCTCACCCTGCCTGTACAGTGCTTAAGGCACCGGCTCACAATAGCTCAGCCGGGGCAGCCTCTAGGGACTTTCCCCTTTGACTTCGCAGTGCTTTGCGCAGCACAAGCCGGGAGCTGCTGCAGGTGGGACTGATGCTAGTACCCTGGACCAGAAGCTGCGCCTAGTTGTCTCCGACTTCCACCAGCTCATCCTGGCCTTCCTCCAAGTCTATGACGACGAGCTGGGGGAGTGCTGCCAGCGCCCTCGGCCTCACCTGCACCCAAGCGGCCCCATCGTCCAGGCCGTGTACCAGACTCTGACTTCCTGCAGCCAAGTAAGAATCCTCTTCTCCTCTTCCCACTGAGGACTTAGGCCTTCCCAGGCTTGGGGACCTCAGGGCTGGAACAAGGGGCTGCAAAGGGCTTGACTGGGGCTCCCCACATCAGTGGCATGATAGGGCTCTGGGTTCTAGGCCTGGGGTCTTACTTCTGTGCTTGTGCAGTGGAGGGGATGAGACCTGACTTCAGTGGATGGAGCATTAGCCAGGCCATGAACCTGGACTCTGGAGAGGTCTGTGCAGCCTGTGTTGGGTCTTCTTGATTCAGTATGAGAACCTCACCCTGGCCTTGGAGCCCTTGGCCCTGGAATGGTCTTGCTCCATTATCACACTAAGCTCCAGTGTACCAAGGTGCCTTAAGTCTTGTATGACCAAGCAGTGCACCAGATGGGCAGACAATGCTTGCTGGTCTGTGCCCACCAGCCACCTCAGACGAGGCAGGAGAAAGCTGTCTCATATGGCTATGCCAACTAAGGAAATGTGCACTTATTTTGTTCTGCATTTTAGCTCCTGTGAGGCCAGTCTCAAATGCTGGTCAATATCACTATAGTTGCCATGTGTGGAACTCTGACCTTGGCTCAAGGGTTTCTTGATGTTTCTTTTTCTTTCTTTCTTTCTTTTTTTTTTTTTTTTGGTACTGGGGATTGAACCCAAAGAAACCTCTGAGCTACATCCCCAATCCTTTTGTTTCTTATTTTTTAGTTTGAGATAGGGTCTTCCTAAGTTGCTGAAGCTGGCCGTGAACTTGTGATCATCCCACCTCCTCCAGAGTTGCTGGGATTACAGGAGTGCATCACCATGCCCACTTATTTTTGGGTTTTTACAGAAAGGTTCCAAGACTTTCCACACTCAGCCAGCCTGTCCGTGAGACAGGATGGTTAGGGCACTGTCTTCTCTCATCAGAAAGGCCTTTTTTCCCTCAGGACATTTCTTTTCCTTCCCTACCGTTTGCTTTGCTTGGGCTGGGATATCTCACAGTGCTGGCATGTCACTGAGCACTGAGGGTTGCCAGAGTGACATGATTGTGTGGTGTCCCAAACTGGACTAGAAGTAAGGAGACTTAGGTTTGATTGCTTACTCTGGATGGGAGTTCTGTCCCTTGCCCTTGGCTGTTTTGGGGGTGAATGCTACCTGCTGAGGGTGAGCTTTTGTGGGAAGCAGGGAATACCATCTCCAGGTCAGAGCAGCCAGCACTGAGTGCCTGCATGTCATTACCTCTCCCTCTCCCCGCACCAGCTATTGAAAGCAGTTGTGGAGGTGACCAATGCCTCTGCAAAAGCCGTGGAGACCGTGAAGAAGCAGCAGAGCGAGCAGATCTCTTGGGGCAGCAGCAGCTCCGTGATGAGCTTAGGTATGTGACTACTGCTGATGGGGGTAGGGACAGGTGTCCCAGTGCCTTCTTAGCACCACTTGGCTCAGGACTCCACTAGCCCCTGGGGAGCATTTGGGGACTGGCCCCTTTATTTTTTCTTCTTTTTCTAATGCATGTTTCCTTCCCTTGAAAAAATGCTTTTAACAGATGATAAAATAAAAACATTCACGGTAGGAAATTGGGATAATCCAGAAATGTACAGAGGTATAAAGGGCAATCCAGAAGTGGCCAGTGTTACTGTTTTGGTCTATTTCCTGCTATTCTTTTTCCTATTGTCATTTTAATTTTTTATAACTTAATGTAATCATAACACATACAGTTATTCATTTCTTTTAACTTCATTATATACTTTTTTCCAGTTTTTCTACTAAACATTCTTATCAAATATTATTGCATTCAGGTGTTTGCTCTAATCTGCTTAACGTTTTCTATTACTGAGTCTGTAGGTCATTTTCAATATTTGCTATTGAATATAATGCTATTGCAGGATTTATAATAGTGAAAGTGGAAACAATCTAGAGTTCTAATGTCGGGTAATGCTTGGTTAATAATGTCTACATGGTGGGACTGTAATCATTGTTTAAAGAGTTAGTTACAATGTCAGGAGGGAAAAAATGTAGAAAAACCCTTGAAAGAAATGAGCAGGACATTGATTTTTCTCTGTGTTAGAATCAGAGGTGATTCAGTTTGTTTGTCTTTCTATTTGTGTTTGTGTTTGTCTATCTGTATTTACTGTGGTGCTGCGAGTTGAGTCCAGGAGCGCTTCACCACTGGGCTACATCCCCAGCCTTTTTTTAAATTGCAAGACAAGGTCTTGCTAAGTTGCTGAGGATCTTGTTGAAATGCTGAGGCAGGTCTTAAGCTTGTGGTCCTATGCCTCAGCCTCCTTACTCCCTGGGATCACAGGCATGCACCACTGTGCCTAGCTGAACTTAATTTTTAATTAAACCTTTCTTATAAGTTTTTTTTAAATTGTGGAAATATACATTCAAAAAGCTTTTTTTAAATTTTAAATAAGAAAAATAGCATTCTGGGAAAAGTCTCGATTTGCAGGGCCATAATGATCACCTGGTTTGGATATTTTCCCTGTGCAATGTCAAACCCAACTTTATCCCAAACTGATAATTTCCAGGACAATGGTGTGTGACTTGGGTCACCATAACCCAGGTGGAGAACAGAATGTAGCTGTCACGTGCCCCTCAAAGTCACTGTTGACCTGACATAGTAATAATTCTTCGGGAGATTTGTCTACATCGTCTGCGTCTGTAATTTGCTCGTTCATTGCCGTGTGGCACAGGTCAGCAAACTTTATCAGTAAAGGACCAGATAGTAAGTATTTACAACCTTGCAGGCCACGCGGTCTCTGCGGCACCTCCTCCTCTGCTCTGCTACTGAGAAAGCAGCCATCCAGGGTGCATAAGTAAATGAGTGGCTGTTTCAGTAAACTTTCACTTATAAAAACAGGTGGTGGGCTGTAGGCTTCTTGACTCCTGCTGTATAGTGTGCCATCTGCCAGCCTGGCACTGTATCTGCTCTTCCTGGACATGTGCACACTTGCCAGTTTCTCCAAGATGTCATCCCAGGAGTCGAGTCTCCGTGTTGCCTTGTTGCCGCCCATGCTTCCTGCATGAGCCGTGTCATTGCTTAATGTCTCATCAGCACCTGCCATGCTTCGCCTTGGTGATGGGTACTATTTGGTAGGTGTGCAGTGGCCTTCCAGTGCAGCTTTAGTTTGCATTTCCCTAATTACTAACAGGGCTGGGCTTTTTCATACTTTTTTTTTTTTTTTTGCAGTGCTAGGGATTTAAGTCTACTGAGCCACATCCCCAGCCCTTTTTATTGCTTTTTCCCATTTGATTAATTAATTAATTAATTTTGTGGTACTGGGGACCAAACCCAGGGATGCTCTCCTACTAAGTTACATCTAGCCCTTTTCATTTTTTGTTTTGAGGCAGGGTCTTGCTAAATTGCTGAGGCTGGCCTCAAACGGCCATCCTCCTGCTTCAACCTTCCAGGTCGCAGGGATTACAGATGTGTGCTACCACTTTGTGCATTTATTTACCATTGAAGTTTTCTCATGTGAAGTGCCTGTTTAACTCTTATGCATTTTTCTATTGGATTGACTCATCTTTTTCTCCTTGATTTGACCCCTTTTTATATTATAGATATGAGTTCTCAGATGTGAAATATCTCATGGATTTCTTTTGTTTCTCACCGAAGAATACTTTCCTACTTCAACATATCATCTTCCAAAAGCTTTACAGCACACCTTCTATAGTGATGTTATTAATCTTCCCAGAGTTGATTTTTGAAGGTGGTGTGAGGTGGGGGTCTAATTTCATTTTTTTCCTATAACAATACACATTTATCTCAGCACCATTTAACAGAGATTTACTCTTTACCCATTGATCTACAACACCATCACCTCTTTTAGTTTAGTGTCCATATGTGTGGATTTCTGGGTTCTTTGTCTTTTCTATTTCTGTTTTCTTTTTCTCCTTGCACTAGTACCATATTTAAGGAGATTAGAAAATAAAAGGTACCAGGCACAGTGGTGCACGCTTGCAATTCCAGATACTTAGGAGGCTGAGGCTGGAGGATCACATGTTCAAAACCAGCCTCAGCAACTTCGGCCCTGTCTCAAAAAATAAAAAGCGCTGGGGATGTGACTCAGTGGTTAAGCATCCCCGGATTCAGTCTCCAGTACCAAACATAAATAGAAACAAAAGGCAAAATAAACCCAAAGTAAGAAGGTAAAGGTAGTTTCCTTATCTGTCAGTCCTTCCATCTTCCCTTCCTTCTTCTCTCCTTTTCCTTTTCTTTTTCCTTCTTGTGTGAATATTGAACCCAAAGCCTCAGGCGTGCTAGGGGACTTCCTCTGAACTGCACCCCAGCCCTCATTTTAGCAACAGCTTTACTAAGCAATAATTTTTATAACATAAAATTCACCCTTTTAAAATTGTACAATCCAGTTTTTTTAGGATATTCACAGAATTGCATAACAATTATTGCTAAGTCTAGAGTATTTTCATCACTCTGAAAGGAAACCCCATACCATTAGCAGTCAGTCCACATTTGCCCCCAGCCAACTATTGATCCATTGTCTATCTGTATGGATTTGTTTCTTCTGACATTTCCTGTAAATGGAATCATACAGTATCTGGTCTTGTGTTTCTGTCCTCTTTCTCTGAGCATAGTGGTTTCAAGTTTGTCCATATACTACATTCTTTTTTTTTTTTTTGTACCAGGGATTGGTACCCAGGGGCACTTAACCACTGAGCTACATTCCCAGCCCTTTTTTATATATTTTTTTAGAGATGGGGTCTCAATGAGTTGCTTAGGGCCTTACTAGGCTGCTGAGGCTGGCTTTGAACTCATGATCCTCCTGCCTCAGCCTCCCCAGTTGTTGGGACTACAGGCATGTGCCACTGCACCTGGCCCTCCATTCCTTTTTATGGCTGAATATTATTCCATTTTGTAGATATACTGCATTTTTTATCCAGTCATCCATCAGTAGATTTGGTTGATACTAAAATCAGTCTTTGTGTGAACATGTTTTCAACTGTCTTGGGTCTATACGTCGGAGTGGAATTGCTGGGTCATAAGGTGACTTTGAGTTTATCTTCTTCAGGGATTGATAGGCATGTTTTATTCATTCTGCAATCTCTGTCTTTGGATTGGGGTTTTTAATCCACTTGCATTTAATATAATTACTGATGAGGTAGGATTTCTTTCTCCCATTTTACTTGTTTCCTTTAATTCTTAGATCTTAATTCTCTGTTCCTCTTACTTTAGTGTTAAATAGATATTTTCTACTTCACCATTTAAATTCCCTTATTGTTTCTTGATTTAAAGCAATTGATGTCATAGCAGGTTGATTTCAGTAGTACACAGATGTTTTGTTCTAATGGTACTTCTTCTACCCTTCCTTTGTGTTATCATTTTTATACAAACTTCAGCTTTATGTATCACCTGCCTATCAAAACAGATTTCTATTATTACTTCATGTAATTGCCTTTTAAATTATGAGAAAAGAGTCACAAAGAAAAATACATTTATACCCACGTTTATCTGTGTAGTGACTTTACCAGAGTTCACATGGATTGGGATTACTCTCTAGTGTTCTTTCAGCCTAGAGGACCACCTTAGTGTTTCTTATAGGAAAAGTCTACTACAAACTTTCTCAGTTTTCATTCATCCAGAAATGTCTTTATTTTCTCCTTCATTTTTGAGGGATAGTTTTGCTGAATGTAGAATTCCCGGTTCACAGGTTTTTTTCTTTCATATATTATCATACAGTCATTTGGCTTCCATAACTTTTTTTTTTTGGTACCAGTGATTAACCCAGGGGCACTTAACACTGAGCCACATCCCCAGCCCTTTTTATTTAGAGACAGGGTCTCACTGAGTTGCTTAGGGCCTCGCTAAGTTGCTGAGGCTGGCTTTGAACTTGCAATCTTCCTGTTTCAGCCTCCTGAGCCACTGGGATTACAGGTGTGCACCAGTGTGCCTGGGTGGCCTCCATAGCTTTTGATATGAAATAAGGTTTTAATTTTATTGAGAATCCTTTTATATGAGAAGTCTCTACACCCATTTTTTTTTTTTTCATTTGCAGTGCTGGGGATTGAAACCAGAGGTTCTCCACCACTAAGCTATACCCTCAGCCCTTTTTATTTTTTAATTTTAAGATGAGATCTTGCTAAGTTGCTAAGCCTCCTGAGTAGCTGGGATTACAGATGTGTCCCGTGCCTGACTTCTTCACTTTCTTGTTTTCATGTTTCTTGGTCTCTGGGTTTTGACAGTTTGGTTATAATATGTCTTGGTGTGGGTCACCTTGAGTTTATTTCATTTGGAGCCCTTTGGACTTTTAGATCTGTAGATTTCGTTTTTCATCAATACTCAGCCAGACAGTTGGCAAATCTTCCTTCTCCACTTTTTTTTTTTTTTTTTTGTGGTGCTGGGGATTGAACCCAGGGCCTTGTGCTTGCGAGGCAAACACTCTACCAACTGAGCTATAGCCCCAGCACAAGTCTCCACTGTTTACTGGCTTACTGCCTCAAGGTCAACTGGAGGGAAGAGCTCAGGACCTTCCTTGGTCTCCCCTGGTCATGCACATGGCCTTCTGAGAACTGTCAAGAGCTTTTCAGAGGACTGTGGACAAGCCTGTTCCATAACCTTTCTTCCCAAGCTTTTTAGTTAGTCTTTTGTTTGCCCCACTGTTAACTACCACCTCAGGCAGCAGCAACTAAAGCCTTTGCCTGCAAATGTTTTCTACTGTTGTGTCCCTAAATAGTGGCTTTAGGTCGTGTAGCCTCTGAGCCCCCTCCCTTTGGAGATTGTCAATGGATGTACTTTCCAGTTGACTCTCTGCTCTGACAACTGGCCTTCTTGCTGCTCTTGGCCTTGGCACGCTCCTGCCACGTGTATACCAAACACTCAGGAGTCTGTTCTTACTGGTTGAATGGCAACTGAATCTTCCATTTTAAAATTTATTATAGCATTTATCCTAATCACCACTGTCACTGTGACTCTTGCTGCAGTCTGTTTAATTGCTATTAGTAAAATGCTTATAATCTATAGTATCATTATTATAATAATACTCACTACTATGTTTAACAGTATGTCATTTCACTGGTCACCAGGGAACAACAGGACTAGTGGCAGGTGTGGCTTTTCAGAGTGGCACTCTTCATGTCTAGGCTGCTGTATGAACCAGGCAGTGCTGGTCCTGGCCCCAAGCTTTGGGGCAGGGAGGAGGCTGCTCACCATTGAGCTTGCAGTAGCCGTGGGGTATCAAAGCCAGGGCTTCTCACAGCACTTGTCAGTTCTGCTTCCTGATTTGCTTGAAGACATATTCTTAGACTCTAGACATGCCCAGAGAAAGGAGCCAGTTTCATCTACATGCCAAAGGTCACTGGGAACGGTCCTTTGCATCTTACCTGTCTCCCAGCATACATATTAGGGCCTTGGTCTTGACCTCCTCAAGTCCCGCCTCTTGGAAGGATCTGTGTTTCTGTGCTGTTTCCACCCCCACCAATCTGGGTGCCAGTAGCCGAGGTATGTTTGTGACACATCCTGGAGTAGGAAGCGAGGGCTCACATGAGGGACTGAGTGCGCCTGCTGTGCATGATGCTACCACGAAGTCACACTAAGAGACAAAGCAATGCTGTCAATGCCGAAAATCAGGGAGTGTGTCGATGGCACCAACACGAGAAAGATGTTTACAGGCATAGAAGGTGGGAAGGGAGCAGGAGCCATTTGCCTGATGCTGTGCGCAGGGAAGCTGCAGGGACAGGACAGACGAGGCAGCAGTGGTGGGGAGCTGGTCGGCCTGGTGGAACTTGCTGCAATGGTCCCAGGGCCTGGCTGCTCTGGAGGAAAAGCAGGTGAAGCAGGCCCGTAGAGAGGGCACAGCTATATAGGCAGATGCCCCCCAGCAAGATCCTAGCCTGCGCTTGTGTGAAAAAAATGATGGAGCCAGGACATGGGCAGGGCCCCTGGGCGCAGGGGCAGCCTGCCACCCAGGCTCCTCTCCCCAGCCCAGTGGCTCTCCAGGGTGGGGATGAACACCAGCGCCAGGAAGAGACGAGGCCTGGGCATGCAGGGAGTCTGACCTGGAGAACTTTCAGACGCTAGACCAGGCACTTGCTCAGTGTGACACCCAAGCTTGAAAACCCAGCAGTGAGGAAATACAGACTGAGACAGCATGTGTCTAAGAGTGAAGAGAAAAGAGACAGAAAAATGAGCACAAGGCTCAGAGAAGTAGAGGCTGGGTGGAGGTAGCCAAGAGCCCGAGAGGAAGGGAAGTGTGGAGGGGGCAGAACTGAAGTGGGCGAGTGTCCACACAAGTCCAGAGTAGATGGAACCCATAGCGTGCAGCCCAGGACCCAGCCTCCTGCCATCAGGAGTGCCCAGGCCAGGGACCGGGGGGCAAAGCTTGCAGAGAGAAAGCCCATGCAGGGCCTCGGGAGCAGCCCTGGGGGCCAGGGGATAATGCCCTACAAGGCCAGGCACCGTGGCACATGTCTGTGATCCCAGTAAATCCAGAGGCTGAAGCAGGAGGATCACAAGTTCAAAGCCAGCCTCAACAACTTAGTGAGGCCCTGTCTCTACATAAAAACTGAAAAGGCCTAGAGATGGAGCTCAGTGGGAGGGAGCCCTGGGTTCAATCTCCAGCACCCCCCCACACCCATGGACCTAAAAAAGTAAGGATCAAAAGATCAGGTGCCTTCGGGCTTCAGATACTGGACACGGCCAGGCTCCTCTGAAAAAAGCAAGGCAGACCAACTAGAAACATGGCAGGGTTTGGTGAAGGCAGATGCCACCCAAAGGAAGGGCAGATTGGAACTTGGGAAAACCCCATCTGCCCAGAGGAGTGGATTGCCCCAGGAAGCCCTCTCAACTGACATGCCTTGGAAGGACTGGTGGCAATTGGGGAGGGTTCTTAGGGCAATGTCGGGTGGCCAAGCACATCCCCGCTTTGTAAGGAGAAGTCTTCCACTTTGGCATCAACCCTGAGGCACACCCATGAGTCTTGAGCTCCAGAACCACCCTTGGGATGGGCAGAGGATGACAAATTCAGGTGATCAGTGGACCTAATGTCTATGTTAATGACCTTGAAATGTGCAAGGCAAAGTGTAGCTGAGGGTGGAATGTCCTCCCAAGCAGAAGCTGGGGGTGGGGGTGGGGAGTCAAATTGGCAGAGGAAGAAACAGGTTTGTGTTTAAGTTACAAAAACTCAAAGGCAGAACTTAACTCTGGGTGGGGGAGGGCAACTGAAGTTGGTGACTGGGGGGCATATGCAGTTACTCGGTATAGCAGCTATAGCCCCACCCTCCTGGGCTAGCTGGGCAGCTCGTGCCATGCAGTTGCCCACAGGGTGGGGTGGGCAGCAGAAATGGGCGCTCTACAGCATTGGCCTTTAGGACTGTTCCGTGTCACTGGGTTTGTTCTTTACACACATATTATTCACCTGATAAAAATAGAGACACATCCTCATCTGTCAGAACAAGCCCTGCTCCTCACTGCACTGTATCCCCTGGGATCTGGGGTGGTGTCAGGGGCAAGGATGTGACTGGCCTTAGCCTGGGATCCATGCTGTGGTCAGTGTGACCCAGCCCAGGACTCTGAGCTGCTTGTGTGGCACTCAGATCTGGGTCACAGTAGAAGTCTGGCCCCCAGGCTTCAAGTTCCACGAGGATCAGGTGGGGCCCCTCCCTGCCACTCAGTGGTAGCTGAGAGGAAGGCTACAGGCCTCTGGTGGGAGGCAGGAGGTGATCCCGGTGGGTACTGCCCAGCACTGCCTTTTCTAGGCCCAGAAGTCTAGCGCTAGACTCACTTTGCTGTCTGTGGTTTTCTTTCCTCTGCAGCCACCAAGATGGATGAACTAACCCAGAAGTACAAGGTCTTCAACGACAGCCTGCAGAAAGGCACAGGATAATGTGGGAGCGGGAGGCCCTTCCAGCACCCTTGTTGAAGTGGTTCCAGTCCCCAGGGCTTCTCCATTCGCCGGGGGCCTTCAGTCCTCGGGAGGGCGGGCAGGAGGGCAGAGATGACGGGCAGGGCTGTTTGAGCAGGAGAGAAAGGACACCTCAGGCTCCAAGAAGTTGCCTCCAGCCTGCTGTTTGCTTCTGCCATTTGGGTCACTTGCCTGCCTCCCTTTGTCCTGGGCTGCTGAGCTCCCTTCTTCCTGTCCCCAGTGTCTTAGGTCCAGGGTCTGCTGTCCTGGTGGTTCTGGGCCCTGCCTCTACTCCCTGCTGTCATTGCCTGGTTAAGCTTGGTTGTACCCAGTTGCAGATGCACACACCCCTCTCCTTGCCACCCCTGGCGTGTCCTTGGTCCCATGTGAGCACTCCTTGTAGCCCCTCATCATGCCCCTGGGTGCTTAGTACCTACTGGGGAATTCTTGATGTGGCCAGACTGGTTGTCCAGGAAGCTGCTCTCTCCGCTTCCCAGGATGACCCAGTATCTCCCTGAACAGTGTGCCTGTCACAGACACCTCCCTCCCTTTGAGCATGGGAACAGGCAGGACTGGTGGGGCCTGTGGAGGGGGGCTCCCTCCTGCCTGTGGCTGCCTCTGCCTACCCTGCTCTCTGCACTGTCACCTTTGCTCCCCCAAGTTTCCCTATGGGCACTTGAGGCAAGGAGGCACCGGTGAATCAGGCACCAGACCCCCTCCTGCCATTGCCTGGGCTGGCCCCCAGATCACTGCTGTGGGAGGATGGGCAGGCCTGTGCTCACTGTTCAGGTGGACTGACTGCCTTTCAGGTCAAGGAGCACAGAATTTGCAGGGAGCAGCATCCTGATGGCCTCCGTGTCCCCCCAGCAGGAGGCTGGGCCTATAGTGTGTCTACTGCCAAAAGCTGGCATGTGGTGCTCTGGAATGAGGTTCTCAGGGTGCTGTATGCTTCCTGGGTCAGGGGTGGCCCTCTGGCCATCCTTCCATCTTGACGGTGCCCTTCATCTGGAGCCAGGTGGAACAGGGAAAGCCCCAGAGCCTGGGATCTAAGGAGCTGGACTTTACTCCTATTCTGTGGTATTGGGCCCTCCCTGCCACCACCCACGGTGTTGCGTGTCCCTGTAAGTGGAAGCATCTGCACAGCCACAGCTCACAGGGCTTGCTGGGCCAGGCCCAAGCACTTGCCAGCCCAGCAGAGAGTTGCTCTTGCCTCACCTCTTCCCTCCCTGGTAGCCTCTGCTAAATGCTTGTTGGACATCATGGTCATTGCACCTCTGGAACAGATAACCATCTCCCTCCCCTTCCTGCTGGAGGATGACCCTGCAAGGTGGGTGAGCCACAGCCAGGCAGTGTCTATGCTGGGCACATCCCTGAGGCCACCCTTGGTCACCGGGGTGACATCAAGCCTATCCTTAGCACCCCTCCTCCATAGGCTGAGCATGACATGTGGGTGCCTGTCTCACTCCTGAGGTCACATTAGGACAGCCTGGTCCCTAGTGATGGGGAAAGGCCTAGAGAAGGTGACTAGTCTTTGAGTGGCATGCCCCAGCATGGGGCTTGGCATCACACTTGGCTCTGCTGGGCCCGGTAGCTGCAGCCTGACCTTTGTCAGACTCTAGGCAGGGCTAGGTGGAGAGCCCAGCCCTCTGCCCCACTCCAGCTTCCTTCTACCTGTGAGGACACATTCCTCCCGTCTGTGGCAGCACTCACTCATCGCCATCACTCACCGGAAGCCTGCGTGTGGCCAGAGCCTGCTTCTCAATCTGTAAACACGGGGCGTGTTTTTCAGTGGTTGTGAGTTGAGAGGGGGTGGCAAGGGAGCCGGCCACACAGGTCCTGCAGCCTTAGGCCTCCTAGTTGCCCAACAAGCTGCTGGGGGCGGGTCGCAGCTGCTGATTAAAGGCTGCCTCAAGCAGCCTGTGTGGAGACAGGTGTCCCGTAGCCTAGGAAGCCGGCCAGCGCCCGCCCCAGGTAAGCCAGTGTGGTGGGGTTGGTGAGGGCCGACGCTGGGAGGCAGGCAGGGGCCTGTTTGGGGCCAACACTGGACAGGGGAAGGCTGGGACCACTGTGTGGACTTTCTTGGGTGTCTGCTCCTCTGCTTCCCGGCAGCCCACCGGTGGGTAGAGAGACTAAGGTTCCCAGCCATGGTGTCTATAAAGCAGCTGGGCCCCACTGGCCAAGATGCCATTTCTGGGCTGCATCTACCTCCCTATGTCCCTGAATGGGACTGTGGCTAGACAATGGCCTGGCAGCAAAAGGTGGAGGGCTCAGGACTAGGATCTAGACTTGTGAGGCCTGCCTTTTCTTCCTTGTTAGGTGGCAGGAGTAGGGCTGTTTGGGGAGAGATGTGAGGGACAAAGGGAGATGGGTCCCTGGGAGGTCCCTTTTTGGACAGAAGTTAACAGGTTCTGGTCACTGGGTCCTAGCCCTGTAGAGGCCCCTTCAAAGTATCCTCGGATGTAGGCTTTAGATGTCACTTCGAGAGCCAAACCCCTGTGAACTGGAGTGGGGGTAGCAGGAAGTGCAACCTAGGGGGGTCAGCTTTGACCAGAGAGATGGCTGTGGGTAGCACAGCCCAGATGTCCTCATCTCTAGCCTGCAGATTTATGCCTCTTACTCTGGCAGCTCTAGGCCTTGCTGCCCCTGTGAAAACATCACCATGTCTGAGCCACCCCGGGCTGAGACCTTTGTCTTCCTGGACCTGGAAGCCACTGGGCTCCCCAATGTGGATCCGGAGATCGCTGAGATATCCCTCTTCGCTGTTCACCGTTCCTCCCTGGAGAACCCTGAACGTGATGAATCTGGCACCCCCGTGCTGCCCCGTGTCCTGGACAAGCTAACACTGTGCATGTGCCCAGAGCGCCCCTTCACTGCCAAGGCCAGCGAGATTACGGGCCTGAGCAGCGAAGGTCTGGCGCAGTGTCGGAAGGCTGGCTTTGATGGTGCTGTGGTGCGGACGCTGCAGGCCTTCCTGAGTCGTCAGGAGGGCCCTATTTGCCTTGTGGCCCACAATGGCTTCGACTACGACTTCCCTCTGCTTTGCACAGAGCTTCAACGCCTGGGGGCTCACCTGCCCCGGGACACTGTCTGCCTGGACACGCTGCCAGCATTGCGGGGCTTGGACCGTGCCCACAGCCACAGCACCCGGGCTCAAGGCCGCAAGGGCTACAGCCTGGGCAGCCTCTTCCACCGCTACTTCCATGCTGAGCCAAGTGCAGCCCACTCAGCTGAGGGTGATGTGCACACCCTGCTCTTGATCTTCCTGCATCGTGCTGCTGAGCTACTTGCCTGGGCAGATGAGCAGGCCCGCAGCTGGGCCCACATCGAGCCCATGTACACACCTCCTGATGGCCCAAGCATTGAGGCCTGAACGCCACCTCACCAGTTCAGCTGGGCTCTGACCTGGAGCTGGTCCTCACCAGGGAGACTTGCTGCCCTTCTCCCCAGCCCTTAGCTGGGTGGCCCCAGACCTGGTTGACCATGGAGCCCAAGAGCCTTCTTTAAGCCCCACCTCCGGGCCTGCATACCCTCTGGCAGGCCTGCCTCCTCTGGCAGTTGGCAGTGTGGGGATTCCACTCTTCCCCTGTTTCTCAATAAACATCACTAACTACTTGCCCACTGACTTACTGGCCAGACCTTGAGGCCAGGCTCCCTGCCTAGGCCTCCAGTCATCCTGTCTAGAGAGGGCAGGCAGGGAGCTGTGCCTGCCAGACTAGAGCTCCAGGTTGTTCCGCTGTGGCCTCTCCCTGTGGGGGTCTGCATTCCTAGGTGTTGACCCTGACTCACTGGCTACCTTCCTGACTATTGTTGCCCCAGAGGTTTAAGAAATCAATGAACAGGGCCTTGAGATGAGCAGGCTGAATCTGTGCCTGGAAGGGGAGCTGAGCCTGCAGAATTGGCACCCGCCTGGGTGCAGAGCCAAGCTCCAGCACTTAGCTGCTGTGGGGCCCGTCCAGAGCTGTCCCTGTGCTGTGAAGTGGTAACTGGGTGCATTGACGTGGGGCACTCGGAAAAGGGAGGTGCCCCTATCCATATGCAGGTGTGCATGTACACACGGTGCCAGGGGAGGTCCATGGAAGTGTGCAGAAGAGGGGTGCACAGAGGAGGTCATGTCATAAAAGTGACCTGAGGCACGGAAGAGGGGTGGGGTGGCCAGCACAGAGGGTCCCACCTAGAAAGGAACCTGTCCTGGGTCCGCCGTCTAGTGGCGCAGCCCGGGAAGGCTGGGAGGGCACTTCACTAGCGAGCTCAGCTGGGCTTGGGGTTGCTGCTTAATCTGTCTGGGGCCCCACCCTGAGGCACTCCCATCTTGGAAGGAGGTGGACAAGGAGAGACCTGTGTCACCCAAACGCTGGGGTAGGTAAGAAGGGGTGGAGTGACCACACCCAAGAGTGACTCGCACGAGCAAAGCCTCCATCCTCGAGCCAGCCAGGCCCATTTGGGGAACCCTAAGTAGGTCAGAAGGGCTAGGACATGCAGTCTGCAAGGGGGCAGGGTGATAATGCCAGAGCACAGGCAGCAACCACATCAGATCATCCTCATGGCCTGGGCCCGGCCTGAGCCTGATGGTAATGGTGAGTCACGGAAGGCTGTAAGCAGGAGAGGGCGGGATCTGACTTACATGTAGTTCTCAGTACCTCTCAGGCTGCTACGTGGAGATTGATACTAGAGCAGGCATGGGGCTGATGATGGCAAATAAGGGACAGGGACAGACCTCAGAGGAGCTGAGGGAGTAGCGGGTGCAGGGTCTCCCAGACCCACCGCCTAGGCAAGGCTGACTCCCCTTTATCTGTTGGCTGGGCTCCAGTCAGGCAGCTGAAGCAGCGGTGGTGCCCTCAACACTGGCCTTACTGCTGACTCGGGTCAGAGGGGGCCCAACTCCAGGCTCAGCAGACAGGAAGACTGCCCAGTGTGTGGTCAATGCTGCCTCTGCAGGGCAGTCTTTGGCTTCTGCCCTCCACTCCTCCAGGGTCAAGGTGCTTCTCCCTCCCAGTTCTGGGCTCTCTTGACCTCACCCAGACCAGCCAGGACAAGCGTGTGCTTCCATGCAATCTAGACATGCTGTCTCCAAGCAGTGTTGTGCTGATAAATGTGTGGCCACTGGCTATCCAGGAAAGGACCTGCAAGTGTTTGTATTTGTAAGTGTATGTTTGTGCCTGAGTTGTGACAGCATCTGATGAACAAATGTTGGCTGATGCTCTCATTTATCTTGAGATGAAAGTGAAACCACGAGGATGGATGTTAGAGCATCACCTGCTCACGGTATTCATAATGTCATGGTCACACAGACATTCCTCAGTTTGATCTGTATTATTAACATTTTCCCCATCATCTGCTAAGTTGAGGCAATGAAAAAAGCAGAAAGAAATTGCTGAAGGTGGACTTGGCAATTGACGAAACACACTAGACCATCTATTTCCACCATGGTAATCCTCTAGCTCAACAGTGATATGTAGAAAAACGCAATCAATTAAGATGTGATGGGTTTCCAGTATTGCCTTTCTTCTTAATAAATGGAAGGTGCTCTCACTACACACAACAGTTTGGATGAGTCTCACAGTGATTATGTTGAATGAAAGGAGCTGTGGTGTGTCCCAAGAGCCAACTCCAGAGCTCTAGCTTGTCCCTGGCCTACCACCTGCCCCTCACCAAGCTGTGTTATTGACTGACAAGAGGCCATGGGGGATATCTGCCCATCACATCACTGTGATGACAAGAGCATACCTGGGGGACATTTGCCATAAGCCAATTACAAACAATTATCCACAGAGAGGCCGTAAGCATTTCCAGTTTGCCTGTGCAGGAGACAGCGACAAGTATAGAGTGTGAGCAAAAGCCCAGGACGCAGCCTGAGAGATGAAAAGAGCCTTGTGCTCACCCCCAGAAGCTGCATCACCTCGTGCACACATGTCCCCACCCCATACTGCACCCCTCCACACACACAATCACACACACACACACACACACACACACATTCTCACCCACCCCACACACACTTAGTCCATTTGGGACCTGATCTTTTCTTTTTTGTTTTGTTTTCTTTCTTTCTTTCTTTCTTTCTTTCTTTCTTTCTTTCTTTCTTTCTTTCTTTCTTTCTTTCTTT